>JBBPBX010098266.1:0-12719 GCA_038048925.1 Garcialebias charrua
CAGAGAGATAGCAAAGATAAGAAGCCAACTTTGCAGTTTCTGAGCAACAACTGTAATTAAGGATTTATGGAGGTGTTCAGCCATCTGCCAACCATCCAAGGTAAACATGCAATAAAAAGCTGAGTCACTTTGACTAAGAATGGTTTAATGCTTGTTACTGCTAGAATGGTTAGCTCTGTTAAATTTGAGTTTAAATAAACCATTTTGATGTACTAGTTGTTGCTTCATTTAGATCAGTTTCTACTTTGATTGTCTTTTATTTCAAGGTTTGAATACCGTAATCAAATGATGGAAAAGTAAACAAACTTAGAGCTTAAATTACTTGAAATGTTCAGAACCTAGCTTTTGCTCCAGATTTTGTGCATTAGCATCAAATTCACAAAACAAATAGAACTGATGCAAACCCACAAGCTCAGCCGGTATTTACTTTTTTTTTGTAATGTAAGGGCAGCATGGCCTATATACCCCAATTGATTTTATTATGTAGTCAAGTACTGTGAGTTATAGTTGTTTACCTCTGTATGTGAAGTACTGTCTGTTAAAATGTTCCATTACCAGAAAATTGTAAATTTTTCTTATAAACTAAAACACCCTTTTTTGACAGCTTGTTCTCAAATACAACAATATTTGATACTTTTACATGGAAATTGTCAGTTAATTGCCTTCTGTGACTTATTTTGTGCCTACTTTCTTTTTGTAAAGGCAGCATGGCAGGAAATTGCTCCACTTCTTCCGTTTCATCTTCTGAGATACAAATATCTCCTGCTATCAGGATATTGTGAATAAAGCTTTGTGTTACAAGCTGCACTCATCTTTGAGAAACATGGTGCTTTTATTCATGGAAACATTTTCTATAAACATCTAGTTTTTCCTCTAAATGCATCCACAATACTTCTTGTATTATGGTAAATTGAGCTTATTTATATAGCGCTTTCCAGCCCCCTATGAGGGGCCCCAAAGCACTTTACAATACCAACCATCCACCCATTCATACACCGGTAGTGACAGACTGCCATGCAAGGCGCCATCCAGTCCTACCGGGAGCCACTCGGGGTTAAGTGTCTTGCCCAGGAACACAACGACCCATGGTGTCGGGAACCGGGATTCGAACCTCCAACCTTCCGATCGGGGGACGACTGCCATTACCACTATTCCACGGCCGCCCCGATATTATCTAATGTAGCCATAGTGCACAAGCACAGATGCTGTTTAGTTGACAGCACTGTTTGATGAGCATGTCTCCTTTTGTGTAGACTTTGAAAATTAGAAGCACAATCTAGTTTGCTGAAAATAATGTTCTGTTCAAAAACTTAAAAACTTTGGTGAATTAGGGGACATAAGTTTTAATAGGAATCAGTGGGATTTTTAGTCAGCATACAAATAGACACAAGGTTAACTTCAGACAGAGGACAAGTTGAGTGTCTAAATAAGCAACCCTCGGTGTAATGTAGTGAAGATAAGATAAGAAAATATAAGATAGAACTTAATTGATCCTGCAGGAAATACTTGTGCCAGAGTTTCAACACAAAGGAACATACACAAATCACAAGATGTTAAAAAAAATAGAGAATATAAAAATACCAACAATTACGTTCTAAAACAAGTCAGGTGCAGACAGAAACTTTAATGTGGTTATTGTAGTACATGATTATTTTTATTATCCTATGTGTAGAAAGGAGGGGGAGTTGAAAAGTTTGATAGCCACAGGGAGGAAGGACTTCCTGTTGTTCTGTGGAGCACCTCGGTGGTCTCAGTCTACGACTGAAGGTACTGCGGTAAGAGTCCAGGGTGTCATGCAGGGGGTGTGACGTGTTGTTCAAGATCTGGAGCAGTTTCCTCAGCATCCTTTCCTCAGACACCTCTGTCAGAGACTGCAGGTCCACTCCCAGAACTGAACCAGCTCTCTTGATGAGTTTATCAAGTCTGTCAGCCCACTGATCGAGTTGTAAATGTTTAAGGTTGATTGAATGAATGAAAAAAAATGGTGAGAATCTGTGTGACTTTCCTTAGAGTCTCATCATTCGAATGTAGAATTTGGTCATTGTCTTTCAGGAAGGTGTCAAATGAAACACGTTTTGTAGTTCTGGGTCAGTTTTCACAATTATTTGAAACACACTGAACAATTTTACCTGCAGGCTATCCATACTAGTTATTTATATATTTCTTTATTATCCTTTCTTTGACACACTCATGAAAAAATGCCAAAAAAGACCATAGTCCTTTTTTAAAATCTTTTATTTTTAATTTAAAATTTGTGGGGGCTTTTTTGTTCTTGTTGTTGTAAGATTTAAGAGTTACGCAACATTAATGACTTTTCAATTTATGTTGGCTTCAAAACACTTGATTTTACTTTTAAACCTCCTCTTCTTGCCCGTTTTTGCTTCAGCACTACATTTTCCGGATGCATTAGCCTGTGTTTAGAAACCACCGCCAGCTTCTTCGCCATGTAAACAGACCATCCTAAAAAGTGTCAGGCAGTTCTATGGAGCATCCAAAACATGGTGCAAATATATATTTTTAAATATATAGTTTTGACATAAATCTAATAAGGAAATCTCAAGAGAATACAAAGCAAATGTGATGAGAGATACTGCAAGAGGCACTATTAATTTATTCATCCAGAAAGCTGGGAAAATGGGTTTTAATGTACTTCACTATTATGAAAGTGTTAAATGAAAAAAAAAAAGTCTCACTTTTTAAATGAACTTTTAGATATTTTACAAGCAGATGGACTTTCAGACCTGTAAAGATCCTTCAAAGATTGATATTTTGTAATTGTTTGTTTTTAAGTGCATTTAATGACATATATTCTTGTTTGGCTTGTTCAAGCAAGGAAAAGCAAAATAATGCTCCATGAGACATAACAGAAAAACTATTTTGATCTAATTAAAATTGTTTGCATTCCTGCTACTGCAACCTGCATTTTTAGGGCAGCATTTAGACCTAAATAGTGCATCTTCCTGCTGCAGAAGAGTTTAAAATAGATGAGAGCTTTGCCCGTTTGACTGCTGGGCTACTGTGCCTTCTGTCAAGTGGTTAGCAGCCAAAATAATAAAAAAAGAGCCTCTTTGATCCTTCATCCGCTAGCTTTCAGGTTCAAGCCACCTGCAAAAATCAAGGAAAAGCAGCAGAAGAGAAGCTGTACCCTTCACAGGTTGATGATGCCATGAGAGAAATGTCTTAGTACACTGAAATCTAAAATTGCTGGAGAATGTAATTTTTTTAATGTTATTATTATTATTTTAAAAAGCTAAATCTGGTCCTCTGGACATCCAGAGGACCAGATTTAGCTTTTTTAGATTTTTCTACCTGGATTATTGAGCATGCATCAGGGTATTATTATTATTATTATTATTTGGACTTTTTGAAAACTATTGATCGTATAATGTATGGAGTCTAAAAGTTACGTTGTGTATCTCGCAACACTGCTGCAGCTTCAGGACTACAAGACCACGGCACTGACCATTGAACTACCACAGCCCCTTAAAAATTACAGCAGTTAAAAGAAATTAAAGATCAAGGGACTCTTCCATATTTGTTTTACATATAATCTTAGTTTAATGTCTCAGGGATTCTTGCTTTGCTCTCGCCACTGTGTTGCTACTGCACCTACATCTTTATGAGCATCATACAGAATTCTAATTTATTATTTCAGTATCATAAAATGCCATGTGGCCCAATTAGTTCTACAGAGTGATTAACCTAATTAGTCTGATGATTAGCAGAAACATGTTACTAATTGCCAAAGCATCATTATAAATCAGTCAGTAATGAAGTTGCTTTTTTTCAAATAGCTCAAAAAAAACTTTACATTTGCTTTCACAGTACAGTACTGTAATTTGTGGTTGCTCCTATAGGAGAACCCTTTAGTGTAAAAGAATGTTGTGTTTTTGTTTGTTTGTTTGAAAGACTTAGTATTGTTAATCTTGTGAAGACGTACCAATTTTTTTACTTCAATATCAGAAAGCAAAATATACTCCAAACAAATAAACTGTATATTGTTAAACCGAATATTATGTTGATTTTACCTGTTTTTATTTGATTTGCTAAATGTCTTTTAGGTTTTCATAGGCTTTATGATGTCCAAACACGCATGCTGACATTGATTAAGAGCTGATACTGAGACTAAAACTAAGAGCTATTTTGTGCATGTTTGTGCACCACCTGAAAAAGTTGATGAAAAAGATATACGGCCTGTGCTTGCTTGCTTTTTAATGAATATAAGATAGTTAGGGTTGTGAATTCAGTTTTACTTTGAAATGTTCTGTTGGTTTTACGTTCTGCTTGGTTTTCCATGAAGACTGTCTTTATTTGCTGGGTTTTCCAAATCAGCCTCATGATGAGACCTTATACGTTGTTGAAGGTTTTTTAGGGGTCGCCACAGGAAGGTAACTTACACAAAAACATAGTTTTACACTACACACCTTTCCTGATGTAACCTAGGAACAAACTTACAGCTCCAGGATCACAAAACCACAAGAATGACCATCAAGCTCAATGATAAGAAAATCTTTTTCAAATATGTGCCAAGCGACCTGTTCAGTAGGTACCCTGCTTCTCGTACAGATATTGCTGGACATAGGCACCAGAGACCCCACAACCCTAAAAGGAAAGGTGGGTAAAGAGGATGGCTGGATGGATGGATGGATGGATGGATGGGTGGATGGATGGATGGATATGAGGACAGTGTGCATGCCTTTTGATCATTTAATAATATTTCTAGTCACAAGATTTAAAACAATAACTGAGTGAGTAACTAAATTTGATTTATGAAATATTTTCTCACACACTTCTGTACTTGCTCAGCAGACTTGCTTTGCTGTTCAAGGTTGCAGGGAATGGCAGAACGCACATTCTCCTGTTTGTTGCATTTAGGTGCACAAGACGTAATGTACTTTGTGCATCATCCATATAAAACTTCAACAAAGCAGAATTTCAAATTCTCTCCAATGAGTTTAAGAAAAATTGTTGGTTTTGTTTGGTTTATTGTTAGTTTTAAAGAAACATATTTCCCTAAAAGCATGATTTGTGATTTATTTATTTATTTATTTTTTTTTTTTTTGGGGGGGGGGGTAAAGAAATGTATCTATTGCTAACTAAAATCAGAATATATGTAGAAGTGCTAGCATTTTTACTTTTTATCATCAAGGAAGACCTTGTTCTTCTTCATTTTTATATCAGCTATAGAAGTTCATTCAACCTTTATTTAGTCAGGTAAATCTTTTGAACCTCATGGGCTCATTTACGAAAGCGACCTGCTAGAAGTGCTTCTTCAAAAAGTTTATATCCCATCAGATCATTAGAGCTGTAATTGACCAGATATAGAGCTCTTTGTTTAAAAGGTGTGTATTAACAGAGAGCAATGTGGTGCTTTATCAGATAATTCAAATCAAGATGTTTACTAGTTTCTTAACATGAGACAATAATCTCTGCTGAGTGGATTCTTATGCACTAAATGTTCTTGCATGCTCTGTAACCTTACACTATAAATTGAGTTGTAAAGTGACAAAGAAATAACTATGGGCTTTCAGAAGTATTAAAGAACAAGTCACATTGAGAACACACGTGTGTACTTGTGGTAAATCTCAACATGCCCTTGCTGTACAAGAACAGGGGAAGGCACTGAATCGTTTTGTCTTTCTGAAACAATTGTCTCGCAGGCAGGCTGCTGTCTTTTGATCCAGTGTCAACACTCTGAAAAACTCACTTTAAAATCAGGTCACATTTACCTTTTTTTTTGCTCTTGGGTTTTTGTTTCTCTTGAACTGTGAGTCTGGAAATGATCCAAAAGAAAATGGTGGCTTTAATCTCCAAACGACAAAATGCATTTGTGCTGTTAAACAATAGAAATGTATTTATCCAGTATCCAAAACTGTTTTTTGTTACAGTTTCTGTGAGGTCTACATCTTGTCCCAACTGATGTTGGATGTCTGCTTTAGGATGAGATCAACTGGGTGATGTTGCTTGTTTGGAACAATAATGTGGATTACAGAGTGCAGGGAGCAGCACGTGAAGGACAAATGGATCATCAGAGAAGATTCTCAGCTCAATAAAACCTTTGAAATGTGTTTTTACATCTTTGTGTTGTGTTTGGTTTTAAGCTATTCTGGTATTCTAGTTTTCACAAGTGTCATGGTCTGTGTTTCATTTTGATTATCTTTTTTTTTTTTTTTTTCATCTGTCATTTGTGTTTTGGTTCAGCTCCCTTTGTTCCTGTACCACTCTTCACTTTCACCCAGTCAGTCTCACCAGGGGCCTCATGTACAAAAGCTTGCATGAATTTCTTACTGAAACATGGCATACGCTTAAATCAAGAAAACAATGTATGCACAAATTAATCTAGATGTACTTTGTACACATGAATCCAAGCACACTTCTGTTGTGCATCCCATTTAATGTGGAATTGAGCGCACATGAGGGAATGCCCGACTATCTTGATACACCTCTATATAAACATGCAAATATATTTAAATATGCCATGCACCTGAGGAATCTCCTCTCTGCATTAGCAAAAAGCATGTCTACACGTGGGGAAAAGAGGAAATTCATGGAATGTGAGTTGGAGATGCTTCTTAGGTAAAGGCATGTAAAAACATTTTGTTTGGCACGCTGTCCTCTGGCATTAGTGGCAAGCGCAAGAGTGAATGGGACAATGTGTGTAAACCTGTAAATGCTCTGAGATCAGAGCAGTGCTAGCCTGGTTAAAACCAGACCCTTGTCCTTCACTTCGCTTTGGACTAGGGTCTGGGACTTTTCTCATAGACAAGGATTTCTCTGGTAGATTTTTGACCGGACCAATCAGAGAACAGAAGGCGGAGTTTTGAACGACGTCGACTGACGTCGTCAGTTAAAATGGCTGCCGCCACGAAGGAATTTTCAAGAAAACAAGGTAAAAAACTATTATTTCTTTGCTGAGAAAAAATATATTTCTTAGCTGACGTTATATCAGAAGTGTTCCTGAGCTTAACAGTTCCTAAATCAATTCACGAAATGGTCAAATCTGCTGGATTTAAATAGTTTCGGTTTGACATTTTCCAAACAGCCTCGGGTGCGCTACGAAAATAAATGATAAAAAATCGAATTTTATCTCAAATGTTTAATCTAGGCCAACAGTCAGTAAATTAGAGCCATATAATTACACACTGGTAGCAGAAAAAATATCCACCGAGTGGTTTCTGAGCTATTTATCTGAATAGCCTGGACCTCGCCAGGCTAAACTAACAAAACTCCGCCTTCTGTTCTCTGATTGGTCCGGTCAAAAATCTACCGGAGAAATCCTTGTCTATGAGAGAAGTCCCAGACCCTAGTACAAAGCGAAGTGAAGGACAAGGGTCTGGTTTTAACCAGGCTAGAGCAGTGCATACCTGCAGAAAAAAAGGGGTCAGACATATTAGGATGATTAAATGATTTTACTCTCCAAGAAGCAGTGTTGTATAAAGTACCTCACAGTGATACTTCAGTGAAAGTACAAGTATCTTACGATAAAATTACTTTGGTTAAAGTTAAAGTCTCCTTTAAAATTATTACTTAAGTAAAAGTCTTTAAGTGTCAGCCATTTAATGTACTTAAGTATCAAAGGTAAATTTATCTTGTAAAATGTACTTAATGTAAGAGGATTAAGTAAAAGTAAATGGTTAGAATTTCCAAAACAACATTTAGTGGGTTCAGTATCAAATGACAAAAACTTGGAAAGTTTGAAGTGAACAATGAAAGATTGCTCTTTAAAAAGTCTGATTCTAATGAAGTATATTCATTCAACCTGTTAGATATTTACAGGTAGACTGGTCCTGGGTTTTTTGATTTACTCAGAGACGGGATTATAATGAAATTATGACCCGGTTCTGACAGGGTTAAACTGGACCATGAAGGATTTTGGCGATGTTCAAAATGATCCAAGCACATAATTCCAGGAGAACTTCACCTTAGTATAAAATATTTAATTGAGCAGAAGTTAAAGTATGCAGATTTACATAATCAGAATGCATTCTGAGGAGCAAACAAAGCGAAACTTTATGATGTCCACCTGGAAGTTTGTTCAACGAATTATTCTTCGTCTCTATTATTTATAGAGTTTGTCAAGTCCCACCCCCTCCGAGGTGGACCGACTTTCAATTGGTTTAGATGTTGAGTGACATTGTGAGTGACATTGTGTGTTAGCCACTCATGTGCAGATCCTGTCTCCATGGATACTTGAAGGCTGCAGACTTGGCTGCATTCCTTTAGATAACGGATAATTTATGAAGGTTGTTTTCAGCAGAGAAACGCGTTTTTGTTCATAACCTTTATTTGATCAAGGACAGCACAATGAACAATGTTACATGTTAAAAACGAAGCAACCGTTGTCTTGTACAAAGGTTTTCTAGCCACAGGCTAATTTGCAAACCCAGTCCTTGGTTGGACTTTTATAAAAAAAAAAAAACAGCTAAAATAAAATTAAAATCTAATTAAGATTAAACAGTTCCCTATATAAAAACATCTAAAATAAAATTAAAATTTCATTAAGTTTAAATGGATTAAACAGTTCCCTCACACACACTCTGTCCCCATGGGGTTCAGTATTCACAGATTTGGTTTTGTTTCAACCATAATGATTATACTAAATTATTTTCTGCAAACTTAAAATAGTTCCTGTAATGGTTATAATGAAACAGTTTCTGTACACAAAATAAAATTCCAGTTCTTACAACCTGAAGCATTTGCATTCAATGGATCCACCTATAAGAAGCAAAATTATCTTCAGAAAAACACAACAGCACAACAAACAATACACAGCAATAAATAATTTCACTCTTCAGTGAAGATAAGTAATTAGTCATTGTAATTGGGGTTAGTTCTAATTAATATCGGAGACGGTTTATACTTACAATATGCTTTACCTTCTCATATAGCCTATGGAAGAAACGTACGCATGCACAGAAAATAGAAAAGTACAATAGCATACAGCGCTGTAGAAATAAAGAATTCACCAAACGTAGTAAAACATGTGGTTCAAAATACCTTGTTCATGTATTTGCCCCATTAAATTATGTAAGTCGTCTAGTCAAGTCAAATGTGTTTAAAAAATACAGAACCACCACATTTCTAATTAACCTTTGATCAGATCCACTTCAGGTTTGTGTGTTTTGATCCTGGTCTCCAGGGAACCTGTGTCTAGGGGCGTCCCCCTTTTTAGAGCTGTTAAACATACATTTCAACAGGAGAAAAATAAATACTGTTGTTAAAGAGGAAACTAAACTCAGAAATAACTTTTTTAGCTGATAAACTCCCTAGAATGTGTTCTAAATGTTTCACAGCACTATGTCTGTGTTATTTTCAGATATTTGTGCGTATATGTCTAAATCGGCAATATTTGGTCTAAAAACGTGTTTACGGTAGTCCTATGGGTTGAACTGTGGTATTGCACCTTAATTTCCTTATTTGTCTACGATTCGCACTGTGACGTATTTTTGCACGCTTTCATCACGAAAGTGGGTCCAAAAAAAGAGTTTGTATTAACTCCTTTTTTAAAATCCAATAAAAGACAAACGTAAAATAAGTTCTACCATGTGAGATTCGAACCCGAGTCGAGAAAAGCTTTGAAGCGGAAACCCTACACGTTTCCAGTGAGCCACTGAGGTGTGTTGCTATTTCAAGGTCCATTTTTTCTTCTGTCGGCTGTTGTAATGTTTGTAGTCGTCCCCCGGTGTTTAATGTATGTGTCCAGCCACTGCAAAGACAGGTATAACGGAGGAACTGGATTGGTCCCGCCAGGATCCCCGCTCCGGACCGCCTCGGCGAGTTTCTCTTCAAAACTATCCATGTCTGTCAAAGCAAAAACAAAAACCGGCTTCTAAAAGAGTAGCGGGTAGCATGTAGCGGTGTCATACACCATATATGGACATCCAAACAAAAAACGCCCACAAACTTTAAATCAATCACACGCTGCGAGTCGCATCCTCCGCGTCTCGGAGTTCTGACTGGGGGCCATGTACAAGACAGCTGTCACCGGGGGATTGCAGCGGGAGTGCAGACGGAAGTTGCGCAACTTTTTTTCACTCAACGGGGGTGAAAAACGTGCGACAAGAAGTATGAACCAGCCTTTATCTCTCAAGGCTGTTTACTGGCACTTAGAGGGGCCGGCCCATCCGTTACCATAGTACTAAAATCTGCATCTGAGTGGATGATCTTACTGTCATTCACACAGTTCAGCCAATCATAGCCTGAACAGAGAGAACTCTATAAAAGGCTTTCACGCCTCTGGTGGGGTGAGCAGATCCGAAGGAAACACAGGAAAGTGGTTTGTGTGTCATTCTGCTCTAATTATATGCATATCATTATCTTTGTTATTTCTCTGAATATCTGTAACTCTGTTGTCCAATAAATCTTTTAAACTAAGGGACATCTCAGTGTCTGGCTGGTCTGAAACATATCTAAATTCCTTCAATATCAAATGGCACATACAATTTGTTTTTGCTGACAGTTCATTGTTTGGCCTACAGATCTTTGGTATTGCCTTCAGTTCATGCTGTTGTTTCAGTTATAGACAGTTCTTTGAAAAGTGCTATTGTTTTAGCACCTTGCAGTGGCAGCTGGTGATTTTTTTATGGGGGGGCACCATAAAAAAATTTAAGCATGTGTAGAAGTATGCATAATTATGTTTGTATACTGTACATGTTTTTATTTGTATATATCAGGTGTATCCATTTGTATAAAACTATCATTAATAAAACATGGTTCATCTTCACCTTGTTTGAGGCATCAGTGTGAAAAGAGAATGGGAGTGTTCTGCTTCCACTTTTCAATTGTTAGACAACTTCTATAAATAAATAAATTGCACATTTTTGTCATCTGTGTATGTTTCCCATACTTGACAGACGAAATTGGTCTCTGCATTTAACCCAACCACCACCAGGTGGTGCAGTGAGCAGCCGTAGTCAGCGCCCGGGGAGCTGGGGAAATAGGTATGCACTCATAGACACCCCAAGGTGTGTAGTGGCCGGGGTTTGAACTCGAACCAGGGTCCTTCGGATCACAAGTCTGGATCATATTCTGTTATTATTTTAGTAATACAAGTTCATAACATAAATAGAATTGTGAGGGTCCAGACTTAAATAAGGACAAAGGTGTTCAAAAATCCACCAAATAATTCAATTTAATAGTTCCAAAAATAAACTAACAAATAATTAAATTTCAATGAAAAATAAATCAAAAGATAATAACAAATTTGGGCCCAACTTAAACAGGTCAACTGAAGTCTAACAAGGAGGAATGATTCCAGATTAGATTTTAAATAACTGATTTATGGGGAAGAAAAATGATCTATTTTACTGTGATCCACCTGATGAGCTCCACCTATACTTAAGGCTGCAGTCAAGTCCTACTCTTCGCTGGAGCATTGATGCCTACTCATGGTATTTATGCTTCTAGCCAGTTTCTGAGTACAGTACTTTGAGAGACACTTACCTTGTTTTTTGTTGTGTTTCCAGTCCTCGTTTCCATCTTGGTCCTGGGACCAGTTCTCTGCTCATCGTGTCTTGCCCTCCAACCACTTGCCTGCCTCATTTCGCCCTCTGGGATTCATCTCAAGGAACTAAGGATTTCTCTGTAAAATAACAAACAAAACTAGATCAATCATCTTGAAAGAGCCTTATAGTCAAGCCTTTCTGACAGTTTGTTTCATCTTCCAGGAAATCCAGAAGATCCCTGTACATGTGTACAGTATATAGACTTGCACTGTAAATAATAAACACTGTTACTTTTGCACCTCTTCGTGTCGTTCTGGGTCTCATTACCAACTGGGTAAACCTTTGAAATCATAACACTATGACCACTTTATTGTTCTTTTTACATATTTTGTGCTAATTTCAGCTTACTTTTTTGTTGCTAGTTTTATATCTTTCAAAATATGAAACTTTCCCTTAAACATTATTCTCTTAAATCTGTTTTCTTTTTTATCTTGTTGAGATTTTAGCTACTGTTCTGCTACTTTTCTGCTACTTTTAACTAGCATTTTGATACTTTCAGCAAAAAAAAATGCTACTTTAGCTAGTGTTTTGCTACTCATCAATATTTTCCTCTTTTTGCTGAAGCTTAGCAGTTTAAGCATCTGTCTTTTAGCTACTATATGTCATGTGTTTGCCCCTCACAGCCAGCCATGTTCATGTTTGTTGTTAAAGAAACTGAAGTGACCTAAAATCCGATATCAGTCTCCTTAAGTTGGTCACCCACCAGACTGGTCTAAGGGTCTTTTCTTCCACTTTATGATAAAGAGGCTCTGGGTCCTGCAAGGACAATAACCTTCACATCAACGTGAAGAAGACAAAGGAGATGATTGTGGACTTCAGAAGGAACAAACAAACCCCACACACCCCACTGAACATAGGAGGATCTGCGGTGGAAGTGGTCTCCAGCTACAAGTACTTAGGTGTACGGTACACATGAACGATAACCTCAGCTGGAGCAACAACACCACCAGCCTGATCACGAAAGTTCATCAGAGACTCTACTTCCTCAGACGGCTGAGATGAGCTGGTCTGAGAAGTTCAGACCTCACCTCCTTCTACAGGTGTGCAGTGGAGAGAGCAAATAAATAGAATCAATCTACTGTATTTTTTTAGTACCAGAGTTCTCTTAAATATTCCTAATATTAAAGGTCCTGAGTTGACTCCTAATGCATCTTAGCATATATAACATTTCACCATATAAATGTACCTTAAATGTTTCAATGTTAATAAGCTAGT
>JBBPBX010098267.1:0-12719 GCA_038048925.1 Garcialebias charrua
GCCGAATTAACCATTAAAGTACATTTATTAAGAAAACGTTAGACTCGTCGCCGTGGGCGGGGCTGGCAGTGCGCTCCCTCTGGGGCTGCTTGGGCTCGGGTGTCCTGTCCTGTCGGCAGGGCGCGGGGTGTGCCGGATCTTGGACGTCTGCTGCTCTCCACCCCAGAATGAATGGGTCTACCTCCTGGGTTTGGATGTGGGCTGCCCCATGTAGGGAGCAGGTACATGTCTTGGACCTAGGGGGTATAGAGTGTGCATCGGGATTATGAATGGAGCGTGTCGTTATTGTTTGTCTTTCTGTGACTGAGGGTGAGGATGAGGGTGGGTCTGAATGAGTGTGTCTGTGTATGAATGTTTAAGTGTCAGGCTGGGACTTGGACTGCCCCCTCTCTGATACTTCTGAGGCTACCCAGTGTCGCGCTCCTGCCACGTGGCCCCCTGGTGGGTGTTCCTCTGCCTACGGGCGTGCTTGGGGCCCTCACTATCTGGGGCTGGGCGCTTGGGCGTTTGTCAGCTCGGCCTGGTGGCTGCCTGGTGGGGCTCGGGTCCTCTGGTCCTGTCAGGTCTGGACCTGAGGGATGGGCGTCCCCGGTGCCCGAGCCTCGGTGACCGGCCCTGGGGCTACGTCGGTGCAGCGGGCTCCGGCGGGGGCCTGTGTATTGTCGCTGTTGACCCCGGGGGGTCATTGTGTGTGGTCCCTGGTGGGGTTCGTCCGGTTCTTCCACTTGGTCGGATCTGGGGAGTGGACGAGTGGCTCGTCCTGTTCGGGTGGTCCTGGGGACTCTGGGCTCGGGGTCCTTCCTGGGGTCTTGGGCTTTGATCGCCCCTTCGTCTGTCTCGGGCTTTGGGGGGACGGGTCTCTGATGCTTCACAGTCGCTACTAAATGTTCTATTGGAGGAACCTTATTCACTTATGCATGCTCACAACCACACACAAATGGATGCAGGGATGTATAGTAGATGTATGTAGATGGGTATATAAATGAATATAAATATATATGTATGTATATTGTATATATATTTGTAGGTATGGGTATGTGTATTTATAGAAATCTTTTGCAAGGTCATGAATATTATCAGTCTTTATGCTTGTATGTTTCGTTGTTGTGTTCTGTCATGTGCTTTGCAGGATTGTGGACGGAGGTTTGGTGTGTTTGCCTTGTGCTCTTTCTGTGGACAATTGTTGTTTTGTTGTCTCACTTTCTCTTTTCTTTCTTTCTCTCTATTAAAAAAAAAAAAAAAAAAATACATATTGGAGTGAGAGGATGGCTATAAGGTGTGAAGGGAGGCCATCTATAAATGGGAAAAAATATATATATATATATTGTCTAATTATTTATATATATTTTTCTGAAAACAGCAGCCTGCAGCAGCTAAGAATAATGCTGAAACAGCACTTGGAACAAGCAAACACATTAAACCTAATTAAGATGGAAAACATATTTCAGAGCTGATGCTTGTGAATCTTTTATTCTGCACAAATGATTCCTTTCTTTCACATCATAAAACGTCATCTCATTCACTTTTGGTTAGACAAAAATAAATCTCAAGACAGCTTAATTTACACAACTATGTGTTTACTCGTCCTATTGTCATGCTTTTGTGGTTAAAGGGAAATAAATTTAGTCTTTAAATGACTATTTATGTCTTTTTATGGCTCGTAAACAGGAATAGTCAATGAGATTTTTAGCTTGTAAAGTTCTGCTTATAAATTATTCCAGAGCTGAGTGTCAGTGTGTCACCTTATGATGTTAATCTGCCTGAATGTTTTATCAGAAAAACTGTTTTCTTTGCACCACCTTTAGTCAGACAGTAATTTGAGTTCAATTATTTACACAGAATTAGTAGTAGCAGGAATATCATAATATCTCTGCCGAATCAACCGTAAAAAGCAGTTTATAAAACAGTGTTTGCATGAACCACTTTGAAATTCACGTAAGTGGAGCTGTTTTGAAGTGACAGACTTTTAATTTGATCGTGGTCCTGCTCAAATCAGCAGTTAGATCATTAGTCGGCAAAAATAGAATCCATTTCTTTAAACTGAGGTTGCTCAAAGTAGAGTTGCATTCACGCCTAAAAAATCCGGCCCGACCCGAACCCGTATAATTTTTTCAGATCGCGATCCAAAACCGACCAATACATGCGCAAACACAAAAAGAACCCAACATTTTTTTACGAAGCTTTTACTGCTTTTGAAAACAAATCGGTTTGACATGATTTAAAAACATATTTCAAAGAAAGGAAGATATAAGATTTCTTGTTTATTAACAAGAGTCAGTCAATTATTATAATATTATAGTTATTATTACAGTTATTAACGGTTGGTGGAGGCACGCAGCTAATTATCCAAATTGAGTCGTTGGCCATGCACGTCCGTTGACGCAGTGGCTGAATCCAGCTAAGCTTCAGGTGTGTTGCTGGCAGTGATCCATCTGAACGTTTTTTTACCTCTTTCAACTGCTGGTTAGCACACGGTCAACCAGCCAGTTAGCATGCGGTCAATTGGCCGGTTAGGGCACGGTCAACCGGCCTGTTAGCGCAATGTCAACTTAGCACGCAGTCAACCAGCCGGTTAGCGCACGGTCAACCAGACAGTTAGCATGCGGTCAATTGGCCGGTTAGGGCGCCTGTTAGCGCAATGTCAACTGGCTGGTTAGCACGCAGTCAACCAGCCAGTTAGTGCGTGGTCAACCAGCCAGTTAGCGTACGGTCAACTGGCCAGTTAGCACGCGGTCAACCGGCCACGCGCAGCTGGTGATCCAAATTGGATCATCAGCCGTGTGTGTCTGCTGATGCAATCAAAAGCCTGACACCGACCCGAACTGCCCTTACAGCACATTGTTTTCGTCCAGTACAGCCCAAATTTCAGGTTGGGCTGGGCCCGGGTTAGAAATGACAGCTCGAGTTCAAATTGCTACCTACAACAGGTAGAATGTTAATTGTCAATCTTTCCACAATACCCCACGTCAAAGAATCTGGATTAACTGACATTCTTTTCAGGTTTTGCTCAATAAATTTTGGTCTTTTTGTTTAAAATGTTCAGGATGATGCAACAAATACTGTTTTCAGTTGTTCTGGATGATATCTGGCTGATAAGAATTGAAGAGACAGAATGTTGAGAAAGACAAGCAACTAGCCTTCCTGGAACATCGTGTGGCTGACATAGAACAATATACCGTATTTTCTGGAATATAGGTTGCACCTGAATATAGGTCGCATTGTCCAATTATTGCCAAAGAATTGGAAAAATCCATATATAGGTCGCACCTGAATATAGGTCGCACCTACGTCAAAATGTGGACCGTGTTTAGCTCTGCTGCAAATGTCTGCCACAGGAGCGCACAGCAAGGCTTTTAAGAAGATTAACACTTAAAAACAATTATTTGTTTGATAAAAATTATAGCAAATATGTGTCTGAGCTGAACTTTTCTTTAATAAATGAATAATTTTAGCAGGATAAACACCTAAAAAATATATTTGTTAGCTGACATTATTGTAAGAGTGTGTCTCAGTTTAATTTTTGTTAATAAATAATTACAAATCAGCTTATTTTATAAAAAGCCATAAATAGGTTGCACCTGAATATAGGTCGCAGGGCATGCAAAAATGATAAAAAGCCACAACCTATATTCCGGAAAATACGGTAGTCAAATGAATGATGTTGTAATTAGTGGGTTGGAAACAAAGCCACGATCATATGCCCGGGTCGTGACAGAGGCAAACACTACTGAAGAAAGGGATGAAGATCAAGGATCTCTTGAAAAATAGGTAATAACATTCTTCAGTAACAAGGGTATCATCATTGATAATAACGCTATTGAAGCTTGTCATCCTCTTCCACAAAAAGACAAAGGAGGTAAACCGGCCATTCTAATGAGGTTTACAAACAGGAAACATAAAAATGCTCTCCTAAAACAAGGGAGGAAATTAAAAGCATCAAATGTTTATGTAAACAAACAACTTACAAAAATGAACGCAGATATAGCAAGACAAGCTCATTTTCTAAGAAAACAAAATAAAATACAGTCAACAACATGTACCTCAAACTGTAAGGTTTGTATCAAATTAAATGGTTCACCGGAGGAAGTCAAGGTACTGAGTATCAGACAAATCGAAGAGCTGGAAAAATATCAGTGAAACAAGACAACCAGGCAACTTCTGCTCAACTTTCTGAAATCCAGTAATAAATTGAAAATATACATATGAATAGACAACAATTTCCTTGATTATTTGAATGACAACTGCCATTACTACACTGATGATAATTATAGCCAAAGCTTTGATTCAGATCAAGAAATGTCAGTTATTCACTTCAACAGCCGGAGCCTTTATGCTAACTATGAAAACATCAACGAGTATTTATATCAACTAAAAAAGTCCTTCAGTGTCATAGCAATATCCGAAACCTGGCTCACCTCGGAGAAGGGAACAGACTTTCCACTGAGGGGATGTATGAGTTTACCGTAATTTCCGCCTGATAGATTGCACCTTTCTATAGGTCGCTTTGTCCAATTATTGGCAAAAATTTGGAAAAATCCATAAACAGATTGCACCTTTATTTAGGTCGCATCTATTATGCATCACCGCTACGTGACGCGTCAGCGCCTCATTTGCCCTGCTGAAAATGGCGGCCACAGAAGCGAGCGAGCACGGAAGGACTTTACAAGATTAACACGGTAAAAACAATTATTTGTTTGCTAAAAATGATAGCTGACATTATAGCACAAGGGTTCCTGAGCTTAACCGTTCCTTAATAAATTCACGAAATGGTCAAATCTGCTGGATTTAAATTGTTTCGCTTTGACGTCTTCCAAACGGTCGCATGCACTGCGAAAATAAATTATAAATAAATCAAAATTTATCTCAAATGTCTCATACAGGTCAACAGTTTGTAAATGAAACCCAAATAATTACTTTCTGTAAGCTGAAAGAAAATCCGCCGAGTGGTTTATGAGCTATTTGCTAAAATATACACGGAAATAAAACGAGGCTAACCGCGACTCGATTACATCAATAAAACAACAAATTTCATCTCAGATGTCTCATACAGGTCAACAGTTTGTAAATGAACACCAAATAATTACATTCTGTAAGCTAAAAGAAAAGTGGTTTATGAGCTATTTAGACAAATAGTAGCAGGAAAATAACCCGAAGCTAACATGACACGATTACGTCTATAAAACAACAAATTTTATCTCAAATGTCTCATACAGGTCACAGTTTGTAAATGAAACCCAAATAATTACATTCTGTAAGGTTGATAAAAATCTGTCCTGTAGATCATGAGTTATTTATCTAAATAGTATCTGTTTACGGTAGCTAACCGCTAACAAAAACGATTGCTCCCAGGCGCGCTTTCTATAGCTGCCCACTTCCCCACCTGGTGGTGATTGGGTTAAATGCAGAGTCAAATTTTGTCTTTTATGGAAACATACACAGATGACAAAAATGTGACATTATTATTATTATTATTATTATTAAAAGGTTGGATACATTTTTTGAAAAGCAAAACATTCTGACAGATTGTCAATATGGCTTTAGAGAAAACAGATCAACTTCAATGGCACTGATGGCATTAACAAAATAAATCATAGACAGTTTGGATAAAAGGACATTTGTAATTGGTATATTTTTAGATCTAAAAAAAGTATTCGATACCATCAATCATGACATCTTACTAAAAAAACTGGAAAGGTATGGAATTAGAGGGGTGGCATTAAACTGGCTTAGAAGCTACATTGGACAAAGGAAACAATTTGTAGAATTAGATAATCAGAAATCAGATTTACTAAATATAACTAGTGGGGTTCCGCAGGGATCTTTGTTGGGACCCAAATTATTCAATTTGTATATAAATGACATAGTCAAAGTATCAAACCTTATAAAATGCATTATATTTGCATATGATACAAGTATCTTCTGTACTGGAGAAACCATTCAACAACTTTCAGAGGTGGTCAATACAGAAATGAAAAAACTACAACAATGGTTCAAAAACAATACATTAGCTAGCCTGGTTAAAACCAGACCCTTGTCCTTCACTTCGCTTCGTACTAGGGTCTGGACTTTCTCCATAGAGAACCGATTCTTGCTGGAGGCGTGGCCTCTGCTGAGGAACAAAACCATTGGATCTTAGAAAAATTTTGAACAGGGAAAAGCATTCTGCTCCCTCCCCCTCAGAGCCATATATGGCTGCTCCCCCGTGGTCTGTTGAACTTGACATCTGCTCCGCCTCCTGCTGCATTTTCTCTCGCTGCAGCCTGCCGCTGCATATTCTGTGTTTATATGTTAATAAAACGTTCTAAAAAAATAAAATAAAACCATGGATCGCTGGTCCAGCACACCAGAAGACCAGAAAATCTGATGGGACTCGGGCAGCAACGTAAAACCCGAGTTTAATTCTCTCGTGACAACCTGAGGCATTTCCTCATCAGCGGAGGGAGAGGAGGAGGGAGGAGGGAGCGATCACTTGACTTTTGGCCAAAAAAACAAAAGAAAACTCCAGATAAGGGATTAAGAAGGGGAATTTAATACATTTGTGTCACATATAAAACAGTCCTGCATCGCTTTGCATCGCTTTGAATGAGAACATGCGAATGCTCGCTGGCTGCGCGCTGGGACAGGTGGGGGCGTGGGTTAGGGGCCAAAAACTCCGCCCCTTCTGTTCTCTGATTGGTCCGGTCAAAAATCAGCCGGAGAAATCGTTGTCTATGAGAAGAAGTCCCAGACTGAGCAGTGAAGGGAAATGAGAATTGAGCGGAGCTGTGCAGGAAGGCGAGGGCCAGGCTATACATTAGCACTTAATTTAGATAAAACTAAATTAATGATATTCGGAAATTGTAAAAAAAAGAAAGAAAATGATCTAATTAAAATAACTATTGACAATGTTGATTTACAACAAGTCCATGAGCCTGCTTGCAGACGCCTCTGTGCCTGTCCGCTACAGACTGAGCAAAGGCACCCTGCCGGGGCTCATTGATTAGGCTAACACCCCGTGAGCCGTGAGGGAGGGGGAGAGACGGCCCCTTCCCTTTATGACGGCTGGCAGGCCAGAGGGACCTGTTCTGCTGAAGTTATTTGTGTTTGTTTTTTTTGTTTTTTTGGAGTCAATAAAACAGAGGGGCTGTTTTTTTTAGCTTTATTCATGCTTGTGTGTAACGACATATATGACTTTATGTCACTCACAGCAGGATAAACATGATTTGTGCATGCAACAGAGTTACCAGCTTTTTGTACCGTGCTACAAATAAAGTCTGGACATGAAGAGATCATTTCCCATACCGCGTGGGAGGGTGATCGTGTAAAGTCAAGACGTGAACCTGGTTCATCAGGTACACTTTTGTCTGGTGTCCCGGTTCGCCGAGGAGGCCCTGTGTCTGACCGCCTGGTGGGGGACAAACCTGTTTTTGCTCCATGCGTGTTCGGTCCGAGGTGGGCCCGGCGGTGGTCTCTGCTGGTGCTCGTCCTCGTACGCTGGCCGCTTTTGCAGTGGGGCACGCGTTGCCAAGCGGTGTCGAGGCTGCGCAGGTCTGCCCCCAGCGAAGCTTCTCCTGGGAATGCCCACCCGGAGAGCTTCAGCCTGTTTGCGCCTCTGGTCCAGCTTGGTCTGGATTCGATCCAAAGCTTCCCCAAACAATCCCGTCGGTTCTATCGAGTGGTGGAGAAAATGCACCTTTTGTCCCTCGGGGAGATCAGTTAAAGGCATCCACAGATGGTGTATCGCAATGACCACTTCCGCCATGCCTCTGCCTTGAGCAACAGTGGCTGTTCCCATCATGCGGAGCACAAAGTCTGTTACCCTGCGGGCTTCATCCAGCAAGTCAGCGGCAGCTTGCTTGTCCATCGTTACCTGGAGCTATTGCAGTTTTTCAGCCAGGTAAGCCTGCATCAACGCGGACGCGTTCATGGCGCGCGCCACGAGTCCCTGAGCTCTGTAGCATTTCTCGAGCAGAGAAGCTGAAGCTCGACAAGCTTTGCTGGGAAGAGTTGGTTTTGTCCCGGATGACTTGGGAGCCAGGTGAGACGCCAGTGTGTCCTCAATTTGAGGCACGTTGGCTATTCCCACCTCATCCATCCCGTCCACGTCGAGGAACTGCGAGAGTGGTAAGAGCATGGGAGCTCTGGGCTGAGGCCAGGTGCGAGTCAGTTCTGTGAGGAAGTCCGGGAACACGGGCATCCTTTGCCTCGTGGCGGCCTGCTGCTTTGAGTAAAAATAGTTTCCTGCCAGCCTCGTGACCTGTTGACGAGGCGGAGGCTCTGGCCATGGGATGTGCAGCACGTCCGCTGCTCTGTGACACAGGTCGAACAGAGCAGGGATGGAAAAGTCAGTTTCCGGGAGCACAGGTACCGGGGTTTGGGAGAGGTCTTCTCCCTGTTCCTCGTACTCGACGTCTGCGTCCTCCGCGGAAAATTCGCCTGAGGCTGAAATCGAGATCTCGTCCTCGTTCATCATGCCTCGAGTATCGAATTTGACTGTTAAGTCCACCATAGGAGCCAGCACGTCAGGGCTGTCACCCCATTCGACTCGTGTGCTATCGTGCAGAGCCATGTTCTCAAGCTCCGGCATGGGAGTGAGGGGCTCGGTTGTGTCTGGATCTGCTGGCACCGCTGGGGCGCCCATGGCCTTCGTGACGAGGTCAACCCGGTGCCGTAGCACTGCCTCCAGCATCTGGCTGCAGTGTGGGCAAAAGTCGGGCGCATCCAGCGCCGTTTTTGCGTGTAACATTTCCAAGCAGACGGGACAGGCCTCATGGGTGTCCGTCGCTGCAAGGGAGAAACCGCATCCGCTAGGACAAGCGCGCGATGTTGGGCTCGTTGTCCTACTGGTTTTCCTTGGAAGTCTTGTCTTTCGCTTTCCTTTCTCCGGAGGCATGTCCGAGATAAGGCGAGCGAGTCCTTCCAGAATCCTTTTTCTTTTAATTTGAGACGTCTCCTCCGTCGCGTCGCTTTCGCTGGCTAGCCCGCTACGAGTTAGCAGGGGTAGCGGTTGTGGCGCAGTTAGCGCCGTCGAGCGAAGCAGTCTGTGGAGAGAGGAGAAGAAAAAACTTTGGGGTTAAGAGAAAATGTGCCGGACTAGCTTTCGCTAGTCCAGCAGTACGCAGGAATAATTCTCTGTACGCTCTGTGTAGGGAGCAAGCTCACCTCTGGTTGAGCGATGAAGCAACAGAGAAGTCCCGCGAAGAGAGGTAGTTCAGGTTTAAGCGAGGTGAAGGGCAAAAAAGAGAAAGATGGATGGGCGTCAGTGGCCTAAATACCCAGAGGGCGGGGTCTCTGGCGCAACGCTGACGCCCTAGCAGTAAAGGCGTGATTGTATTCCTTCAGGTAATTGCGCGGGGGCGCAATTCCCATAGCATATGTTGCACCGAGAGAACATGAATTAAAGGGAACGATTTAAAAGGGAGCTTATTGCAAAATATGTTTTATAAGAAGAGTGTTTTAAAGTCTATAAATGCTATTGATGATATAAATAGTGTTTAAATAATTGTATATCTTTAAATATCATGTAAAGTGGAATCAAGTTGTCTCGTTTTGGTATTTTGACAGTTAAAGGTTCAGTCTGCAGTTTCTGTAGAACATCAGCACTTAGAAAAATTTCAACAAGCAAAGCATTCTGATCCCTCCCCCTCAGAGCCATATATGGCTCTGCCCCCTTGTGGTCTGTTGAAAATCAAATTCAAGCTCTGTTTTTATTGGCTGATTCAAATTCAAGCTCGGTTTTTATTGGCTGGTTACAAACTTTGTTTTTATTGGCTGGAAAATGGCGGGTCACTTTTTCTTTTTAGAAATGCTTATTTACCACCTGGAGAATAGCCTGGTTGATACCAGACCCATGTCCTTCACTTCGCTTTGTACTAGGGTCTGGCATCTCTCCCATAGACAGCGATTTCTCCGTTAGATTTTTGAATGGACCAATCAGAGAACAGAAGGCGGAGTTTTGTTAGTTTAGCCTGGCGAGGTCCAGGCTATTCAGATAAAAAGCTCAGAAACCACTCGGTGGATATTTTTTCTGCTACCAGTGTGTAATTATATGTCTCTAATTTACTGACTGTTGGCCTAGATGAAACATTTGAGATAAAATTCGATTTTTTATCATTTATTTTCGTAGCGCACCCGAGGCTGTTTGGAAAATGTCAAACCGAAACTATTTAAATCCAGCAGATTTGACCATTTCGTGAATTGATTTAGGAACTGTTAAGCTCAGGAACACTTCTGATATAACGTCAGCGGTGAAATATATTTTTTATCAGCAGAGAAATAATAGTTTACCTTGTTTTATTGAAAATTCCTTCGTGGCGGCAGCCATTTTGAATGACGACGTCAGTCGACGTCGTTCAAAACTCCGCCTTCTGCTCTCTGATTGCTCAGGAACACTTCTGATATAACGTTAGCTAAGAAATACATTTTTTATCAGCAGAGAAATAATAGTTTTTTACCTTGTTTTATTGAAAATTCCTTCGTGGCGGCAGCCATTTTGAATGACGACGTCAGTCGACGTCGTTCAAAACTCCGCCTTCTGTTCTCTGATTGGTCCGGTCAAAAATCTACCGGAGATATCCTTGTCTATGGGACAAGTCCCAGACCCAGCAGTGAAGGGAAATGAGAATTGAGCGGAGCTGCGTAGGAATGGCGAGGGCCAGGCTACCTGGAGAAGCAAGGGGACAATTTTTTTTTCTTTTTTTTTTCAGAGATTACCTCTCTAACATCAATCTAGTGACAGAGTGAAGAAATATGTTAAAAATATATTGTTAGAAAAGTTACATATAGCAGCATTAATTGAATATAAATTGATGAGTATGAAAGGGGCAGGACATTATAAGATATTGTATCTTCTACCTGCTCCTTTTCGAACAGAAAACATAAAATTTGCATGTCACTTGGGCATCATTATTTGTATTAACTTTTATTTATTTTTTGTGTTATCCTATTTTATTTCTTTTTCTTTCTTTCTTGTCTTTTCTGTCTGTTCAAAATAAATAAAAATAAATAAATAAATATCTGAAGGCAACCCTCCAGATTAATACACTTTCATTCTTCCTTATTGTTGTTCTATACCATACCATACCATTTTATTTATAAAGCACTTTAAACAGGAACAAGTCCAAACCAAAGTGCTGAACAAACAAACAAACAAACAAACAAACAAACAAACAGGCAACACACACAATGAAGTACAACACAAAATACATAAAAACATTGCAGATCATAAATAAAATGATCAAATACAAATCAGCTGGTGTTGAAAGCAACAGAATAGTAGTGAGTTTTTAACCGGGATTTGAAAACTGAGAGGGAGGGGGCCTGTTTGATTAGCAGCGGTAACTCGTTCCAGACTCTTGGGCCTGCTACAGAGAAGGCCCTGTCTCCTCTGCGCTTAAGGCGAGTTTCTGGAACTCTTAAAAGTACCCGGTCCTCTGACCTCAAAGCACGTGGAGGGACATATGGGTGTATCAAATCCGAGAGATAGGCGGGGGCGAGACTGTTCAGTGATTTGTAGACATACAGGAGAATTTTGAACTGGATTCGAAGATGAACCGGTAGCCAGTGCAGGGAGGCCAAGACTGGTGTAATGTGCTCACTTTTGCGTGTACTAGTTAAAAATCGGGCTGCTGCGTTCTGAACCAGTTGTAATCGTGCAATGGTGGTCTGACTGACGCCAAGCAGAAGTGAATTGCAGTAATCAAGCCTAGATGTAATAAATGCGTGAATTACTGTCTCCAGGTTTAAAAAAAGCTAAGTCTGGTCCTCTGGACATTCAAAAAAACAAAAAAAAAAACAAAGCAAAAAAAATTGTAGAAACGTTTCGTCTTTTGTCCGAAAGACTTCCTTAGTCTGAGGTGCTGTGTTCAGCTCAGTCTTATAAATAGCACCCTCTCACAGTGTATAAGACTGAGCTGAACACAGCACCTCTGACTGAGGAAGTCTTTCGGACGAAAGACGAAACATTTCTACAATTTTTTTTGCTTTGTTTTGTTTAGTTTTTTTGAATGTCCAGAGGACCAGACTTAGCTTTTTTAGATTTTGCTACCTGGATTATTGAGCATGCATCAGGGTGTCTCCAGGTTATTTTTTATAATATGGGCTTCAGCTTAGACAGTCGCCTCAGCTGGAAAAAACAAGATTTGACGATCATGTTTACATGACTGTTAAGTTTCATGGAAGGATCCATTATCACTCCCAGATTTGCGACTTTTTGTTTTTCAGACAGGGGTAGAGCAGAAAGGTTGATGCAGTGGTTCGAGGTTGTGTCATTTGGAAGATGCTGGTGATGAGGTCATTTGGAAGGAACAATATGGCTTCAGACTTCTTATCATTGAAGCTTAAGAAATTTAAAGCCATCCAGTCCCTGATGTTAGCCAGGCAGTCGAGCAGAGGTTGAATAGAGCATGTACCATTTTGTCTTAGGGGGGAGTAAATTTGACAGTCATCGGTGTAAAAGTGGAAGGGTATGTTGTGTTTCCGAAAAATAGCACCAAGTGGCAGCAGGTATAAGGAGAATAAGAGAGGACCAAGGATGGACCCCTGCGGAACCCCCCATTTAAGAGCCGCCACTGCAGAACTAAAATCAAAAAGGCGTTCAATACAAGATCAACTGGACTTTATTTGTAACAGAAAATGTTTCGACTCCCATCCAGGAGGCTTTCTCAATTCCATGAACAACTGTGCGAAGTATGGAGTTATAACAGAACCACGCACCATCATGTGTAAGTTTCAAGCTGAGG
>JBBPBX010098268.1:0-12719 GCA_038048925.1 Garcialebias charrua
ATATATATATATATGTTTTTTTTTAAGCCGATTTACGCAGTTTCCGGTTTTGCTAGCTGTGGAGGCTACAGCTGCCTGTACTCTCTAAAAAAAGCTAAGTCTGGTCCTCTGGACATTCAAAAAAAAAACAAAACTTGTTGGACCAAGCTGGACAGGCAGCAGCTGTGGAAAAGTAGCTGCTTTACGGACGGCGGTTTTACAACATAAACAAATGGAGAATACAGAGGAGGGACAGAGAAACTGAGGAAATGGCTTCACCAGCATTCCAGAGTAGGAAATTAACTCTTTTCTTCCCCTCATTATGGCTCCAAATGTATGTGTTTTTTGATAATTATGTAAGGTACTGTGTTAGGATAGGCTAAGCGCTTGGTGAAATACAGTACTGTACGTACTCTCTCTGTCTTCACTGGAGCAGGTCATGTGCAGCATGAAGCCATCTGGTTCCCCCTTTGATGTGGTCCCCCCTCGACTAGGAGGTTTTTCCTACACTGGGTCCTTCTATTCTCACTATTGTGAACAGCAGTTTATCCTCAGGTGTGGTCCCAAAAACCTTTAAACATGCTGCTGTCCAGCCTCTACTGAAAAAAACTAACCTTGACCCTTCAGTGGTGTCCAACTTCCGGCCTGTCTCCAGGCTCCCATTTGTTTCCAAACTACTGGAAAAAATTGTTGAGTCTCAGTTGAAATGTTTCTTGGATGACCACGCCATCCTAGAGTTGTTCCAATCTGGCTTCAAATCTCTCCATAGCACTGAAGGTGCTATCTACTGAAGGTCTTTAATGACATTTTCACAGCCACAGATGCAGGTGATTCTGTGCTGCTTGTCTTATTGGACCTTACATCTGCTTTTGACACTATTGACCACAACATCCTCATTTCTGGGTTGGAGCAGTGGGTGGGCATCACAGGGTCTGCCCTCAAATGGTTTGAGTCCTACCTCTCAGATAGAACCTTTTGTGTCAATATCAAAGATTTCAGTTCAGCATCTACAGCGCTTCAGTGGGGGCACCGCAGGGGTCCATCCTCTGTCCCCTTCTCTTCTCATTATACCTGCTGCCACTAGGTGCTATTTTCCGCAAACACAAAATAGCCTTTCATTTCTATGCCGATGATTGTCAAATTTACTTTCCCCTGAGGCACAGAGGCTCACGCTCTATTCAACCCGCCCTTCTTGACTGCCTGGCTGACATCCATGATTGGATGGCCTCAAACTTCTTAAAGTGAGACTAAACCCAGGTTGAGACGGTAACTCCTCCCCCAGGCCATTTTCAAAATTTCTCTCAAAATGGGCGTGTAGAGAGTCGAGCAGGGGATAGGTTGTGGGTTGTCTTGTGTTCACGCCCCCTCTAGTGGTGAACTCTCACCCCTCCCCAAGTTTAGATTTCAAAATGGCGGATAGTCGCGTCTTCAGTAAGTAACAGCCTAAACTTGTACTAAAATAACAGTTCTAAAATGTTGTTGCGTGTATTTAATCACACACAGCTTAAGCGTATGCTTCTGAACACTGAACACATGAAAAACCTGTGTTTAGCTGCATGGCATGAGGTGTACGGTTGTGTTTTTGTCTTTGTTTGGATCACAACGGAGTTGTAGTCCAGCTGCAGTGACTTTAATTCACCACATCTTATTACTTAGCACATTACAAAAGTAACGTTTCATAATATATTTTATTTTAAAATATTGATTTCATCTACCCTCGTTTTTTTGACGTTTTGGCTTAATTTTAATATGCAACCTAGAACTGAACACACGTTGTTTTTTGAATTGACTATAAATGAGCACTAAACAGTGGTCCATCCATCCATCTTCTTCCGCTCATCCGGGGTCGGGTCGCGGGGGTAGCAGCCTAAGTAGGGAGGCCCAGACTTCCCTCTCCCCAGCCACTTGGAGCAGCTCCTCCGGGGGAATCCCAAGGCGTTCCCAGGCCAGCCGAGAAACATAGTCCCTCCAGCGCGTCCTGGGTCTTCCTCTGGGTCTCCTCCCGGTGGGACATGCCCGGAACACCTCACCAGGGAGGCGTCCAGGAGGCATCCTAACCAGATGCCCGAGCCACCTCAACTGGCTCCTCTCGATGTGGAGAAGCAGCGGCTCTACTCCGAGTCCCTCCCGGATGACTGAGCTTCTCACCCTATCTCTAAGGGAGAGTCCAGCCACCCTGCGGAGAAAACTCATTTCAGCCGCTTGTATCCGAGATCTTGTTCTTTCGGTCATAACCCAAAGCTCATGACCATAGATGAGGGTGGGAACGTAGATCGATCGGTAAATTGAGAGCTTTGCCTTTTGACTCAGCTCTCTCTTCACCACGACAGACCGGTACAGCGCCCGCTTCACTGCGGACGCTGCACCTATCCGCCTATCGATCTCACGCTCCAGTTTTCCCTCATTCGTGAACAAGATCCCGAGATACTTAAACTCCTCCACTTGGGGCAGGACCTCCTCCCCGACCCGGAGAGGGCATGCTACCCTTTTCCGGCTCAAGACCATGGCCTCGGATTTGGAGGAACTGATCCTCATCCCGGCCGCATCACACTCGGCTGCAAACCGCTCCAGTGAAAGTTGTAAATCACGAACTGATGAAGCCAGTAGGACCACATCATCTGCAAAAAACAGAGAAGCGATTCTAAGGTCACCAAAACGGATCCTCTCAACACCTTGGCTGCGCCTAGAAATTCTGTCCATAAAAGTTATGAACAGAATCGGTGACAAAGGGCAACCTTGGCGGAGTCCAACTCTCACCGGAAACGAGCCTGACTTACTGCCGGCAATGCGGACCAAGCTCTGACACCGGTCGTACAGGGACCTAACAGCCCTTATCAAAGGGCCTGGTACCCCATACTCCCGGAGTACCCCCCACAGAACCCCCCGAGGGACGCGGTCGAATGCCTTCTCCAAGTCCACAAAGCACATGTAAACTGGTTGGGCAAACTCCCACGCACCCTCCAGGACCCTGCTGAGGGTGTAGAGCTGGTCCAGTGTTCCACGACCAGGACGAAAACCACACTGCTCCTCCTGAATCCGAGGTTCGACTATCCGACGGACCCTCCTCTCCAGAACCCCTGAATAGACCTTACCAGGGAGGCTTAAGAGTGTGATCCCCCTATAGTTGGAACACACCCTACGGTCCCCCTTTTTGAATAGGGGAACCACCACCCCAGTCTGCCAATCCAAGGGAACTGCCCCCGATGTCCACGCGATATTGCAGAGTCGCGTAAGCCAACACAACCCTACAACATCCAGAGCCCTAAGGAACTCCGGGCGAATCTCATCCACCCCCGGAGCCTTGCCACCGCGGAGCTTTTTAACCACCTCGGCGACCTCAGCACCAGAGATCGGAGAACCCGACCCAAAGTCCCCAGGCTCTGCTTCCTCAGTGGAAGACGTGCCAGTAGGATTGAGGAGGTCTTCGAAGTATTCCGCCCACCGACTCACAACATCCCGAGTTGAGGTCAGCAGCACGCCACCTCCACCATAAATGGTGTTGGTCTCGTACCTCTTTCCCCCCCTGAGACGCCGGATGGTGGACCAGAATCGCCTCGAAGCCGTACGGAAGTCATTCTCCATGGCCTCTCCGAACTCCTCCCACGCCCGAGTTTTTGCCTCAGCAACCACCCGAGCCGCATGCCGCTTGGACTGCCGGTACCTATCAGCTGCTTCCGGGGTCCCACAAGCCAAAAAGGCCCAATAGGACTCCTTCTTCAGCCTGACAGCATCCCTCACTGCCGGTGTCCACCACCGGGTTCGAGGGTTGCCACCACGACAGGCACCAACAACCTTGCGGCCACAGCTCCGATAAGCTGCCTCGACAATAGAGGCGCGGAACACGGCCCACTCGGACTCCATGTCCCCCGCCTCCCTTGGAACGTGTTCAAAGCTCTCCCGGAGGTGGGAGTTAAAGCTCCGTCTTACGGGAGACTCTGCCAGACGTTCCCAGCAGACCCTCACAATACGTTTGGGTCTGCCAGGTCTGACCGGCATCCTCCCCCACCATCGGAGCCAACTCACCACCAGGTAGTGGTCAGTTGACAGCTCCGCCCCTCTCCTCACCCGAGTGTCCAAGACATGCGGCCGCAGATCAGATGAGACGACAACAAAGTCGATCATCGAACTGCGACCTAGGGTGTCCTGGTGCCAAGAGCACATATGGACACCCTTATGCTTAAACATGGTGTTCGTTATGGACAATCCATGACGAGCACAGAAGTCCAATAACAGAACACCACTCTGGTTCAGATCAGGGGGGCCGTTCCTCCCAACCACACCCCTCCAGGTCTCACTGTCATTGCCCACGTGAGCGTTGAAGTCCCCCAGTAGAACAAGGGAGTCCCCAGGAGGCGCACTCTCCAATACCCCCTCCAAGGACTCCAAAAAGGGTGGGTAGTCTGAGCTGCCGTTTGGTGCATAGGCACAAACAACAGTCAGAGCCCGTCCCCCCACACGTAGGCGAAGGGAGGCTACCCTCTCGTTCACCGGGGTGAACCCCAACGTACAGGCACCAAGATGGGGGGCAACCAGTATGCCCACTCCTGCTCGGCGCCTCTCACCAGGGGCAACTCCAGAGTGGAAGAGTGTCCAACCCCTCTCAAGGAAACTGGTTCCAGAGCCAGAGCCATGCGTTGAGGTGAGTCCGACTATTTCTAGCCGGAACCTCTCAACCTCACACACTAGCTCAGGCTCCTTCCCCACCAGAGAGGTGACATTCCATGTCCCAATGGCCAGCTTCTGTAGCCGAGGATCAGACCGCCAGGGTCCCCGCCCTCGGCCACCACCCATCTCACATTGCACCCGACCCCTTTGGCCCCTCCCACAGGTGGTGAGCCCATGGGAAGGGGGACCCACGTCTCCTCTTCGGGCTGTGCCCGGCCGGGCTCCATGGGTAAAAGCCCGGCCACCAGGCGCTCGCCAGCGTGCCCCACCTCCGGGCCTGGCTCCAGAGTGGGGCCCCGGTGACCCGCGTCCGGGCGAGGGAAAACTTAGTCCATTAATTGTACTCATCATAGGGGTTTTTGGGCTGCACTTTGTCTGGTCCCTCACCTAGGACCTGTCTGCCTTGGGTGACCCTTCTAGGGGCATGAAGCCCCTGACAGCATAGCTCCTAGGATCATTGGGACACTCAAACCCCTCCACCACGGTAAGGTGGCAGCCCAGGGAGAGGACTAAACAGTGGTAAAATATTTTATTTGTTTTCCAAAGATCCGTGTTTAGAAACATTCTATAAGCTTGTATGATATATTTGTTATACAGTATATGTTTAAGCTATGTGTCAGCTAATCAAAACTGAGCACAGCTGGTAAGATTTATGAGAAATTATATTTTTTCAATGCAAACCAAACAAATTGCAATGAATTTAACAATACTGTATCCTTTCAAATGTTTTTTTCAGAGAACTGTGATGACTCAAGCACCCATGCAGCAGCCACGCAAATGTTGGTACAGCTGAGACCCTGGTGTTTGTTTGTGGCTGGCAGGTGCAGCATCTTGAAGGTGGTTGGGACTGCTTTCTCTTCTGTCCACTGCATCCATACAGACGAGCTGGAGGTGGTCTCCCGTGTGACACGACACAGAAACTTTTGTTGTTTTGAATTAACTTACTGTTAATAAAATGAATCATAAACAACTAGTTTTTGTAATCAATTTCTTTCTTTACAGACCTCTGTATTGATAAATACATTTCCAAGTCATACATCAAAGTCAAATTTAAAAGTCAACTTTATTGTCCAAACTGCAATATGTACAGAACATACACAGGATTGAAATTGCATTTCTCTCAGATGCATGCATAATTTAAACAAACATTTAATAAACATGTTTACATCAGCAATTTTTACAAAGTAATGTTTAAATTTAATATAAATTATAATTGTTTCAGGTGTGCAAATATTAAATATTGTAAAACAAAAGAAACAAAGTGCAATAATCAATTAGAGTAATCCAAATTGTACATTATTAAAAAAGTTATAGGAAGCATAAATTTTTAAACGTTAAAATTTAAAAGTTTCCTGTACTTGAATTTATGACTTATAAAAAAATCCCTTTCTGACATAGGTTATGGCCAGATGTGAACAGGTGGGTGTGTACACCTGTGTTACAGACCAGCCGGGTGCCCAGTCCACACAGGGTTAGAAGAAAACAAATAATAATTTAACACAAGCACATAGTTATTTACATAAAGGGTATCCTATTCTAAAAGAAGTTCACAGAACCAGATGCAAAGTGCCAAATGTGTGACATGTATTTCAAATTCAGCGTAAGATGATGCAGAGTCTCGGCCAGAGCTGCGTCATCTCTTGAGACCTCCATCCACGACAATGTTGGGTGCAGCTGAGACCTTGGTGTTTGTTTGTGGCTAGCAGGTGGAGCATCCTGCGGGTGGAGCATCCTGAAGGTGGTCTCGAGTGTTTGGGACTGCTCCACGGCTCAGATTCCCTGGATGTGGAACGCCTCATATGGAGCTAAAAAACAACAACACATTTGTGGTGAGATGGTGTTCCACTTCCCCCTCCCTTCTACTCTGTGCACCTTCTGTAGCTAGATGAGCATCAGGTGAAACTAGATGAGCAGCATTGATTAGTAGGCGGGGCAGACTCCCTTATAGCTGGGCAGGCTGCTATGGGGTGCGTGTGTCTTTGTTTCCCTTCCTGCTGCTCCAGTGCTTCATTCTGCTGGTGCTCATGGTCTGCTCGTCTGAGATCGTAAGGGCCAGTTTCTTGAATTAATGACTGGTATCATGGTTGGGTTTGTGGGTGTCACACCTGTCCATTTCTGCAGTGTTACTCTGCTGGCATTGCCGGCTGGGTGGGGATTGTTGTGGCGTGCGGTTGGGCCCTCGCTGCTGACCTGCTTCCTCCCTGGTTTGGCTGTGTTTGCACCTCTGGGTAAGTACCTGCAATTTATATTTTAATTATTTTCATGAATCCACAATAATGGGTTCTCTGTTTCAGGCACCTGATTTTGCTGCTTGGAGCTGCAGTGCAGTGGACACTCTGCTGTTTTGTCTTCTCCTGTCTTGTTTGTCTTGTCCTGTATTTCTAGGGTGTTTGGACGCTTTCAACAAGACCTGTACTGATGGGCAGGTTGTGTGGGCAGAGCATTGCTTCTCTGACTCCGTTGAACAGAGCATCTGGACGACAACGACTGAGGATGGTTTAAAGTGTCTGCCATTATTCCTGAGTCTTCCTGTTTTTTTACAAGGACCGAGTGGTGGACTTGACTCCTTGAGTTTGAGGAAAGAACTCTTACAGGGACTGAGTGATGGACATAAAACCTCAGTTTTAAATAATTGTTTTTATGTGAATTGTGTAAATAAATATTGTAAATTTTCTTAGTCTGTGTTCTGGTGTATAACTTAAAGGAGCAAAAACTCCACCTTCTGGTCACATTTGGCGTTGCTAGAAGGATGCATCATTGAACACAGACTTAATTTTTTATTTTTTAACTTGTTGGGTGTGTTTTTAAATGTGGTAAGACAAAATAGCAGTAGTTGTCCAAGGGAAGACCTATTTGTGGGTTTGGAGTTTTATTTTCTATTTTTCTTTCTCTCCTTTTCTCACTTTCTCCTATTTTTTTCTTCTTCTTCTTCCCTGCAGGTATGTAGGAGGTGGCACAGCTGCTGGTGGATGGAGTAGGTCAGCAGAAGGTGACGGCTGGGGGTTTGCCGGGCGCCGCTGCTTCCCCGGCTGTGGTTGGTGGTGTCATGCCTGTTTGCACTGTAGTTGCTGAGTGGTTGGTGGTTGTGCCCGGGGACCAACGGTGTCTCATGTCCGGTGGTATGACTGGCATTGGGATCAGCGAGTGGATCAAAGAGGCCCCCATTGTTTATTTGGGCCCGCCATTTGTCAGCAGCAGATGAGGCTTGCTTTCTTTTTGAACATCTAGAGGGAGCAGCAGGGGAGGAAACAAAGTACCACACTAATGTAGAGAGGAATGACCCCGGTGGGGGAATAGCAGGCTTGCCACTAGCAGCTGCGTCAAAATTGTTGGCATCTTGTCCAGTTGAGGTCTTAACCCTTCAGGGCATAAGATGGCTAATCATAGCTCTATTTTAGAGTTTGATGTTAATCTTTGTGGCAAGGTGTTTCCGCATGGTGGGATTCTGGTGGTGAAAGATCCCACTAATGCTGGTTCTTCAGTTCATGGCTTTAAAATGGGCTATGACTGAGCAAGTTAGGGAATATCTTTTGGGCCATTGGGGTATGGTCTATTTAGATAAACAATGCTGTGAGTTATTTTCATTCAGCCAAGCTTGGTGCCATGGAGCACCGCTGGGCTGTTTAACTTGCTACTTTTGATTTTCATATTATGAAGTAGGGCTGGGCGATATGGAAAAAATCATATATCACGATATGGACTTTTTTATATCACGATAACGATATATATCACGATATATACAACACGATGTGTGTGTGTGTGTGTGTACAGCAAAAATTTGGACCAAAGTTTTTTTATTTTATTATTTTACTACAGATAGTTACATTTATAAGAATGTGAACAAAAAGAACAAGGAAATTTGGACCAAAGTAGAAACTAGATCTACCTAAGATCTACCTTAATTCAAGGAGTACGATTATGGAATGACTTAATGCCAAATGACAAATGTTAAGGAAGCCAAATCATTCCTTGTATTTAAGAAACTGGTAAAAAATGAATTGCTAAAAAAAATATAAATGAATCTAATTTAATGTGTGATATATGTGAATTGAAAATTGACTGAGTTATTTACTTATTTTGTTATTATAGAAAATATTGTTTGAACTGTTATTAGATGAATAAGGAGCAGATTTAATAAGATTTATTCTTCATCTGCTACCTTTCATTTTATTATTTTTTTTCTATTATGAATACGTTAATTGTTGTATTTCATTTTATAAAATGAATAAACTAACAAACAAACAAACAACTCCTTTTCTACTTTGGTCCAAATTTTTCCTGCAGGTGGCGGTAAAACAACAGCTGCTAATGAAACTCACGAAGAAGAAATCCGCTCTGAAGTTTGAGTAAACAAAGCAAGAAACAGAAAAGAGAAAACGTTGCGTTTGATTGCGGTTCTGTTGTGTCTCTGGTCTGTTTTGTATTGGTTAACTGGACCCGAGTTCGGACTCGGTTGGACTCTGGGTTCGTGTCCTCTGGACCCATTTTGTCTCCGAGTTTCAGCGGAGCGAAATAATGGAAGCTAACAAGGTGAGCTTCCCCCTCTTTTTGGTAAAAGTTATTCTTCTTGGGCTGCCTGTGCAGCTGTTTTCTCCTTGTTGAGATCTATGGTTGAGACACCGGCTTCATGCGCCTGCGTCTCTGTTGCTCTCGAGTTTAACCACGTAAAGCATGTGTCGCAAACCCGCGCGTGCGTCAAACATAAAGCCGCGCCGTCATCTCGCAAAACCACAATATGAAGCTTATTTGCGACAGTTATTTTTTATTCTTATTTATCACGATAGAGACGATAGAAGGAAAGTAGCACAATAGACATGTTTCTATCGTCCCCACGATATATATCGTCATATCGCACAGCTCTATTATGAAGTAGCGTTCTGAATGGAGCAATGACAATGCTGAAGTGTGCAGGTCCATCGTCGGGGCGACGATGCAACAAAGGGGGGTAGAATGTGGTGAGATGGTGTTCCACTTCCCCCTCCCTTCTACTCTGTGCACCTTCTGTAGCTAGATGAGCATCAGGTGAAACTAGATGAGCAGCATTGATTAGTAGGCGGGGCAGACTCCCTTATAGAGTCAGTCAGAGTCAGAGTCAGAGAGAATTTATTGTCATTTGCACCGCATGTAGTACATGTGTTGAAAACGAGATTATGTACACAGGGTCCCAGTTACATCCAACAACAAATGCAAGAGAAAAACAATAATAACATCTAGGATTAACTAAGAGAGACATCAGCTAGTAATACACTAAGCCCTAATGTAGTAGAAAAACATCATTATAAACAGCAGCACGAACATGAGCAGATGGTCACAGATGAACGCAGCAACAAGAAACAGATCAGTATCAGTATGATGTGACATTTTGCAGTGTTTATTCTTATTTATATTAGCTGGGCAGGCTGCTATGGGGTGCGTGTGTCTTTGTTTCCCTTCCTGCTGCTCCAGTGCTTCATTCTGCTGGTGCTCATGGTCTGCTCGTCTGAGATCGTAAGGGCCAGTTTCTTGAATTAATGACTGGTATCATGGTTGGGTTTGTGGGTGTCACACCTGTCCATTTCTGCAGTGTTACTCTGCTGGCATTGCCGGCTGGGTGGGGATTGTTGTGGCGTGCGGTTGGGCCCTCGCTGCTGACCTGCTTCCTCCCTGGTTTGGCTGTGTTTGCACCTCTGGGTAAGTACCTGCAATTTATATTTTAATTATTTTCATGAATCCACAATAATGGGTTCTCTGTTTCAGGCACCTGATTTTGCTGCTTGGAGCTGCAGTGCAGTGGACACTCTGCTGTTTTGTCTTCTCCTGTCTTGTTTGTCTTGTCCTGTATTTCTAGGGTGTTTGGACGCTTTCAACAAGACCTGTACTGATGGGCAGGTTGTGTGGGCAGAGCATTGCTTCTCTGACTCCGTTGAACAGAGCATCTGGACGACAACGACTGAGGATGGTTTAAAGTGTCTGCCATTATTCCTGAGTCTTCCTGTTTTTTTACAAGGACCGAGTGGTGGACTTGACTCCTTGAGTTTGAGGAAAGAACTCTTACAGGGACTGAGTGATGGACATAAAACCTCAGTTTTAAATAATTGTTTTTATGTGAATTGTGTAAATAAATATTGTAAATTTTCTTAGTCTGTGTTCTGGTGTATAACTTAAAGGAGCAAGAACTCCACCTTCTGGTCACACATTTTTAATCACCTTACAAAAAAACATACTTGAGAAACATTATTGTTCTATCACTTTGTTGACCTGTCAAACAGATGACCCAGTGCAAAATAAATACTGCTGCACAGATTATTATTATTATTTTACAAATACCTTGATCCACAACATTATTTGCAACAAAAGAACGCAGGTGCTGTGCGAATTTCTGTTCCCCCGTGAGAATCTGTTCTAGTGTCGTAGTTAGCTCCGCCCTTTGGCTCCGCCTATTGGAAGTCTCCCCCCGCGCGTCAGCGCCTACTGAAAACCTTTTAGTCCACGCCCACCTACCGGATGGGCCCACCTCCCGAGTCGATAAATACCTTCGACCGAGGTGAAAACTGCCTCTTCTTCATTCAGCCCGAATGAGAACCTTAGTAAATTTTTTGAAATTATCATCATTTTTTCCATCAAGATGGCAAAGACCGGTCCAGGTTGCTCCGCTGGATTGATTTTCAGCTTCGACGGCCACGACACCTGCGAAAGGTGCCTGGGAGCCGAACGCGCGGCCCCGGACAGCGACTGCCCCCCTCTGCGCCAAGCTACCACTGTGCGAGAGGGAAAGACGGGCAGAACTGTTCAACCCCATCGGTGAAGACAAATGGACTCTCCGGGACCGTACGCTACTGGACAAACCGGTCGACCTCGAGGCGGTCACAAAGGACCCCTCTCTCTCAGCAATGAGCTCCCTAATGCACGACCTGCCCGCCATCATCCACGAGGCGGCCGTGCTGAAGGGACTGTCGGTGCCTACCCCTTCACCGCCCAGGAAAAACATCCTGGCGGGCTTGAGGTAGGGCACCACGTCGCAGCGACGCCCAGACCCAGTCTGGCCTCGCTTCCCGGCGGTGACGGAGCTCTGGGACAAAGCGGCGGCGGAGCCCGCCAAGCTCGAGGCCCCAGCGACCTCCTACACGGGACTCACGAGGGTCGAGGGCTTCACGGACAAGGCCTTCCCAAGGGTGCTCCCTTTGGAACAGAGCCTCTCCGAAGTGTTCGGGGCAAAAACCGCCAGGGTGGACCACAGGCCCATTCCCGCCGGGCGCCACGACCAGACGGTGCTTCAAATAACCGACCGCGCACACCAGCTAGCAGCCCAGGCAGGTGCAGCTAGCAACAACACAGCTCTCCTCGCCTACCAGATCTCCAAGCTAGCGGAGGACCCGAGCCTGCCGAAGAAACGGCGAGCGTGGTGGGGAAGGCGGCAGACGTCATCCTGAACCTCAGCGCCGCGTCCACGGTGTGTTGGTCGCGCGTGGCGGTCGCAACGCAGATGGTGCACAGAACCACGTGGCTTAACACGCACCATCCATGCCCGACAGGCTACAAAAAGAACTCTAGAAGGACCCGTGTCGTCTGAAGAACTTTTTGGGCTCAACCTGAAGAACTTGTGGACAAGTGCAAAAAGAGAGACGAAGTCGCCGAGACGGTGAGTAGCTTCATGTCCACTCGCCCGCCATCTCGACAACCAGACGGGGGAGAAGACCGCCGGGACCAGAAACAGCCATCGGCTGCAGCGGGCTCGCGACAACCACAGCAGCCGGCTTTCAAACAGAAGCAGCAGCGACCGTGGGACGGTGAGCAACACGCTCCACGAGGCCGCGGCTACCAGGCCCGTGGCGGCTATCAGGGCAGAGGCGGCCAGAAGCAGAACCCCTACAGCCGACCGCCTCAGCAGAAATGTCTCGTTGCGGGAAGTGTGTGTAATATCAATAAAGAGCGAAATGTTTTGAATAACGTTTTCTCTCATGTTTCGGGCTTGTCTGTCGGGCCGTATAACCCCTCAGCCGCACGACTACACATGCTTCCCACCACAGAAAAGCTAACCTCGAGTAAAGATAGCTCAAACAAGGTAACAATTAATAAATGTTTCATGTTTGGTGAAC
>JBBPBX010098270.1:0-12719 GCA_038048925.1 Garcialebias charrua
AAAGCAGATCCGTTTGTTTATAAACCGTTTTGGTTGTTTCGGCTGCTCAGTTCTCAAATAGTTTATTTTTTACAGTAACAGTATTTTATCGACTGCTTGGACTTAAGTTATCCCTTGACTTTTGTCCTGTTGTGTCTCTCCAGGCAGAAGTCATCCCAGCGACGGCAGGACTCGGGGGTCTCCATCACCGGGGCCCCGGTCGTCCCAGAGGACGAGGAAGGAGGAGAGGTGGGGGTCGGGGGCAGTTTCTTGGACCAGTGAGTTAATTCTGCTTCAGCTCAACTAAACTCTTCTAATGTGACCCAGTCTGCAGGGACTAGCCTTTTTTATTTTTGTAAATTAAAACCATGCCTCTGATTGGTGGACTCCCTCAGGCGGCAGGCGGCTTTGGGAGCAGACCGGTTCATCGAGGCCGATACCCGAGAACCGGCGCCGTCCCGCTGACGGCCGACCAGCAGCTGAAGAGGAGACAAGACCGGCTGCAGGAGGTGAGCGACTAAACGTCAAGCTCGTTTAAAGTTTATGAACAATAACTATCTTACCTGTCGTACAGAAATGTCAGCTATGTGTTTATACGTTGCAGCTCGTGGAGCAGTGTGAGGTCGAAGATTTGACCGACGTCGTTCTTCCTCGTTTGACCAAAGTGTTGAGTCTGTGGGAGCTGCTGCTGGCAAAGGTGAGAAGTTTTTTTTAACATCTTCCAGTTCCACAGCGAGGCCGTTTTCAACGAGAACAATGTTGTGACAGCTGTCCTTCAAACTGTTCCGTCCCAGTGACCCCAAGTAGCTCTGACGCCATATTTAGTCTCATTATTGAGGTGCACAGCGTGCCGTAAAGGTCAAAAGGTCTGAACAGGAAATAAGAAAAAGAAAATTCAGGTTGATCAAAACCTAAATAAAATAAAACTTCTGTCTCCTTGAAATCAGAGTAGAAACTAGAAAAGTTGCTGATAAAACTGAAGCGTTCTGCCACTTGGTGCATGTTTTATTTATTGTCTTCATCGTGAATATTTTAAATAAATAACAGAGTTATGGTCGTTTTTGTATTGCTTCAGCCGCCATCTTGATTTTTTTGATTATCAATATGTTAAGGATCGCTCTCAGCTACTACCACACCAAACGTTAACTGGATTTGTCTAAAATCAAAGGTGTTATAACCATTTTTTAACTTGCTTTGGCATCAAACAAGTGGTTCATGAAATATTTTGCTAACACACACTTTCACCAACGATTTATGGCAAACAAAGAACTAAAGGCTCTTATCATTAGCGTCTTGGGCGTCACTGACCGAGTACCGGTATGTTTTCATTACTGTATAGCTGTAAGTTTATTCATTTTTTGTGTTTTACAGGTTTGCTCTTGTGACCATTTTGAATCAGGTGGACACAAAATATCAATACGCCCTGCTGTTTTCTTTTCATATGGCAGGGCCCAGTCAGGGGTGGTTTGAAAAAATTTGCACAATATTGTAGGTCGTTGCAGTTATTTATAAATAATATGGCAAAGACGTGCTAACACTATTAAATGGTCCAACAAAGTTAAGTCAGATCCTCTGGACGGTTTCTTTTGTTGAAACGTTTCGTCTTTCATCCAAAAGTCTTCATCAGTCTGAGGAGCTGCAACAAACTATTAAATTGTATTTTTACAGCTTTAATGTTAACAATTAAGGACCTGGCTCATTTTATATTCTTTTTTACCGTGACGTTATACATCTGCAGAGACACTGGTGTTGAAAACCTCAAAGTTTATTTAAAATCAGTTCTGCCTCTACTTTCCTGTTCCTGTAGTCTGCTCCATGCGTGTTCTGCTCTCAGCCCGGCAGGGGTTTCTCAGATACTGCTTTGTGTCCTCGGGTCATTTCAGGTGGACTGCAAGAGTCCAACGTGCGCTAGCTTCCCAGACATTTACCGTGAGTTCGAGTCCCTGCAGGCTCAGGTCAGACAGGCCGCTCAGGAGTACATCACGAGTCCTCAGAGCGGAGACAAGCCTGTGGAGGTCCAAAACATCGAGGTGAGAGAGCTCGGGTTCTGTCTCTGTGCTGCAGATCATAGTGCGATCGCGTGGTACCAGTGTTTTGTTCTGCTCTGGATTTCCTGTTTCAGGTCGCCAGGTCTCTGGGGATCCTGGATGAGGTGAACCGGATGAAGGTGGTTCCCGGAGCATCGCCTGCCTCTAGTCTGACTAATAAGAACGTCCGATACTTGGGGGTGAGCATAAAATGAGCAAAGTTGAGGAGTTGAGGAAGAGAACCTCAACCACCAGCAGATGCATGAAAATTATAAACTAATTTTAAAAGTTTTGACCCCCCTCAACCCAGCCCATTATAAAACCACTGGTCCACCGCTGGGGCAACTACGCTGTGGCTAAAGAAGTCTTCAGTCCTGAAACACTCGATGAAGGAGCTGAAGGTTCAAGTAGCCAAGAAACCTGAAGGCTTTAATTTCTGTAAAGAGTTTTCCTCGTAGCTTTGGAAACATGTTCAACAGAATGTCCCAGTGACCCCTGAGAGGACTTGTTTCATTGTTCTGGACTTCTCGTACTGATTTAAAATCTAAAAAGACCAGACTCATCCAGGGTCTCTCTTTTGTTTGTTTTTCCCAGAACTCTAAGATGTTGCCACCATCGAAGAGATTTAAGATGGAAAACAGCATCACAGACGACCAGAAAGGCTCTTCATCTCCACTAACAGGTACTACAACTTTACAACGTGCCGGTTTACTGGCCCGTATTTGGTCACTGTAGTTGGAGGCAGCTGAGGCTTTGAGCGATCGTCTGCCATCAGGAGTTGAATACCCGTAGCGTGCCAAAGTGTCCTTAGGCAAAACATTTTTTATACGCCCGGCAAGTCTCCTTATGTCTGTCAGCATTCTTGTGTCCCAAACATACCTTGATAAGAATCTACCACCACTATACGGCATGTCAGGTTATCTTTTCATCACCCCAGTGTTGAGACGGAGGTCACAAATCAAGGTCATCAAGGTCAAAGGTCATTAGGGTTGGGCATCGTTTGAATTTGAGCGATTCCGGTTCCGATTCCGATTCTTCGTTTCGATTCCGATTCTTTTCGATTCTCGGTTCCGATTCTTTTTGTAGGCGGGGTTACAAAAAGACATGTCAATTCAGTTCAGTTTATTTATACTGTATAGCTCCAAGTCACAACAGAAGTTGTCTCAGGGCACTGAACAGAAACAATCAAATATAAAAATAATAAGTTAACAGAAACTTTAATATAAAAATAATGGTAACACTATTTATCTGAGGAGACTACTTTGAGTTTAACTCCATGTTATAAAAAAGCTACAGTAGTTAGCCAGAGTTATTTCAGGATGAAATAATTTGAACTTCTGTTTGAATTTAATGCTATGAACTTTTTCCTTTTTGTTACATTTACTATGAATTTCTCACAGGGCAGATTAGAGCCAACATGGAGGACTCACCAACATATATTATTATTATTATTATACATATAATATTGTCCAGTGTCTGATGCTGCAGTCATGTTACTGAGCTCCCACTGATGGGCTAACCTGGTTCCACCACCAGCAGCAGGATCCTCAGACAGAACAGCTGGTGGGATGTCCTGGTATCTGCAGCCCTCTCTCCATTTGTTTCTTCATGGACATGGAGTTGTGAAATTATGTTGTGCCTCTTCCTCAGCAAAACGCTCCTCCAGTGGAGACTTTCTGAACAGACTGCAGGAAGTTCCTAAACAAACAACAGGTTTATCAGTATTATCAGTAAAAAGAGATTATTAAATCATTTTTAAGACTGAGAATGTGTACAATTATTAGCTCTGTTTTTATTGCCTAACAAACCTATTAAATAATTCTTCAAACTGTGACATTCACTCATAATGGAATGATGAAAACTAGAGACATTAAAACATTTTAAAAGACACAGAGAACTTTAAATGGATTAAGAATGTTAATAAGTGTTGGATTTGAGTGCAATGTAAGTGCAATCCATGGTTGAATCCACATCTGAAAAGGGATGCAACCTTTTCACAACATATGCTGTAACTGTTCTGTGGCACACTGACGTTTTTACCTTGGACAGTCACTGGTGAACACTGTGAAGCCATTTCAGGTCGTTTGTCTAAGAAGAAAAAAATACAAGCTAACGTTAGCATCGTGTTTGTATTTGAGCTGACTTACCGCTTTAAGCGGAGTATAACTTGTTAGCTGCCTTAATGTTGGTATGAGATGTAGTTTATAGTTTATTTATTTACCTGATGGAGCCGAAGAGGTAGCGATTAGCGAAAAGTTCGGCGGAGCGTTTTGCAGACGGACCACTCTGTACTTCCGGTCGGATACGAAGCGAAAATAATCCGGTGGAGCGCGTCAAAGACGGGACACTATTTTACTTCTCCACCCTCCTTTGCATGATAGAAAATTATTGCAAGTGCTGCACTGACCTGACTGGTCATTTTATTAATTAGTACGCTTTCGATCGCGAATGCACACTTCCGGTGGATTCTTCTTCGTTGGTTTTCGGCGGCGGCTACTTCCGGTCGGCTAACTAGCATCGAACATAGGAATCGCAAATTAATATTTTGAACGATTCCGGGAAAACCGGACAGTTAGTCCCGGTTCCGAACGATTCTCGATTCTCGATGCCCAACCCTAAAGGTCATACAAGGTCGCTGTTTGTCCCGGCCGTTGTAGTTTGGGGGTATAATGAGCAGTATGTGGTTCTCTTGTTGGAGGAAAGGTTGTGCGTATATCTTTGATCGAAGGGATGAAACACTCATGGAAGAGCTTAGAAGAAACAATTATTTTATTTTTAAGTGTGAAGAGTTTACCTTTAAGCACTTGCTACAGTTTTCTGGTTGAATCAAGTCTTTGACCTTTTCTTCCTCAGGAGGTGGTGTCGCAGTGACCTCGGTCCCACCGGCAGTGTCCCCTCTGAAACCCTGCTCGGTCACCGTCTCCCCTCTGGTGATCTCGCATGACTACAACATGAAAACCACCTGTGCTGACTCTACCTCCAGGTGAGATGACCCCCACCATGAAAAACCCAGAGCTGGACACAAAGTACCTTCGCTGAGTCTCAGATCCTGCTTCAGAGTTCTGGACTCGTGTTTAGCTGATCTGGTCCGCTGAAGCCTGAATGTGTTTCTCGTGGTTCTTTAGCTCCTTCGAGGCTGACTCTGCTCAGACCTCCAGCGCGGCTCCACATCCTGCCACTCCGATGGAGGTGCAGGAAGAAGGGTCGACAAACCCGGACCAGGACCCTTGCACCATCGACGCTGCAGACAAGACGACAGAACTGCAGAACGCTCCGGGTTCAAGTTCTGAGAATACCACAGAGACGAGCGCGTCCAGCTCTGATCAGACCACGACCCCCTCTCAGCCCCAGCAGGGCGACACGGTCCAGCCTGAACCATGTGAGGTCAAGCAGCTGCAGGAGGGCCAGGAGATCTACATCCAGACCGAGCAGCTAACAGTCCAGCTGGCAGAGCCGGGATCGGACGGCATCGTCATCGTCAACGGACCCGACGGGACTACTATGCACATTCAGACCCCGGAGGGAGTTCCTCTGGAGGCAGTCCAGGCCCTGCTGGGCATCGAGGCTGCAGACGGAGACAAAGTTTCTCAGTAAACCAGAACTTGTTTCAATAAAAAAGGTTTTAAAACATTGGATTCATACGGTGGTTTGAGTGAACCAACCAGGTGAGTATGGGGGCCTCATGGACAGGTAAACCTCCGAAGACGTGTTCCCGAACACCTGCCTGTCTGGAATACACCTGCCGGTCTCTCCGGTCCAAGTCCGTGAGTCAGGACCCGTCTACACTACAGATATTTATCTTGTCCTGCACATTTCAACAAAAACGCTGAAATGCTCACGCTGCGCCACAAGGGGGCGACGGCGGTCCGCACGCGCGACACCAGGTCTCTGAACCATTTTTAATTTGGGTAATGATCCTCACATCTTTAATTTAATGAGTTCTTTCTCTTTTTTTAATTAGGATTAGGATAAAACAAGACAGAAATAAAAACTGTAAAACTAATTATTTACAACTTTGAAGTGAAAATCAGCGGCGGCGTTTCTGAAAACCTTCGTATTGTCCGTCTACACGTCGGTCTTATAGAAACTCTGTGCATTTGGAGCGCAGTCCCACTATACAGTACTGTATACAGTATTGTTATTTAAACATTTATTTTTTATTGTTTTTGTTTACAAACTGCTTCTGAACGGCTTAACAGAATGTGAAAAAACGTAATAGGCTTGTAGGAGTTACTGTGAAGCTGAAAATAAGTTTTAGTTTGTGCCTCGAGTTTTCTCTTTACAGGCAGAACTGTTACATCTACCTGTAAATGTAGGAAAATTAGTTTTTCACAATACCGTACAAGTCCAACGTTTTCACAACCTATTAAATTATTGATTTGTTTCAGTTTCGAGATTAAAGTAAAAACATTAAGTGAAAAAGACAAATTTGCATATTTGTAAACGTTTTATTTTTCTTAAATGGTTCAAAGTGAGTTTATTCTGCGGGGACACTCAGAACTTTGTCCTTCACAATAAAAGCCTCACGTGAAGTTATTTGCAGGCTGCGTTCAGCTCAAGACGAACTCAATCTGAAGAGTGAAGTCACGACTAAACGCTCGTCTGTCGCTGGCGTTTGCACCGACGGTCTTTTGGTGTTTCTAATCCAAAAACGGCGGCTTCATTTTCACCGCTTTGACTTTCACGTCGACCGCGAGCGGCTTCTGCGAAGTCACGAAGACGGACAAGTTAAACAAAAACATACAATATTCTTCAAATATTGAAGGTGGTTCATTTGTCTTCAAACAAAATTCATGACCGGTTGCCATAAATTGCTCTTCGGCTGTTTAGATCCTGAAAAGAGGCGAACAGCGATGATGACCACAGAAGAGCTGTTTCGTACAGATTTACGCTCCGATTTGTTGAGTAACGTACGCAGATGTAAACATCGGTTAAATTTACCGGCCTAGAGGAAGTTTCGTAAAAGCCGATCCAATTTTCTTCCCAGTCGTCTGACTCGTTCCCGTCTTTTGCAGCCGATTCACTTTTATATTTCCACCCGAACGCCTCCTCCCAGACTCTCCGCTTGCCCATTCCGCCATGTTTGTTTAGCTACGCCGACTACGGCAACAAACCAACCTCACACCATTAGCTTTTTTTAAATATTAATTTAGTCATCGGTGAAAAACGTTTCAAGTCTCAGCTTGAACTCGTGTCGTTTTTTAATATTTTTTTTTACAGAAACTACACAATCAGAAATTCATTCCCAGAAAAATCTGAGCCGCTCGCAAAGAAAGTCCCAACAAGGACGTTCTTTTATTTTTATTTTTTACTTTAAATTATTTTAAAACTCTGAGCATTTGTTGAAATGTGGAGATTTGTCACTGGGAAACAAGTTTTGTTTACAGTTTGAAAACTAAATTTTTAATTGGTCGTCATCGGGAAGCAAAGTTGCCGAGCAATATACAAAGGGATTTCCCGACGCTGCAGCAGCTGACGGAGAAAAAAAGCTCGATTTAAGGATTATTTCTGAGGAAAACTTTGATTTGAAGGTAGATCAGAGAGATTTGATGCTGTTTGATGAACGAGCGCAGCAGCCGGCAGGTTTCCTCCCAGATTAAACAAACCCAGTGATATAATCCAAGTCAAAGTTCGGCTCGTTTGATTGGTGCGTTTGTCCAGCAGGCAGCTTCGGCTTGTTTTAATTAAAAGTGGCGTTTTCCATTCAAACCGTTTTCCCGTCGGTGTTTCCACGTTTGGACTTCTGTTTAAAATCTCCCGACCCGGTTTGCTGAATGTTTATATGTAGATAAATCTGAAGAACTGAGTTTAAAGAGTTACACTATTTTTATCATTTTTTATAAATGTTTGAGCGTTTGGACGTCAGTGGAGATGAACTGACAATAATCAGCAGGAACGTTTTAATCTGAAAATCCAGGTTCAGATTATATCCTGTAGATTTCATGTTTCTACAATAAAACGACCACGTGTCCAACTAAACTGTTTTTTCCCCGTTTTTTTTTTGAAAATGCAATCATTTCTTAAAGACGCAGTAAAGATAATTTTGGTGTATGTTGATGTCTGTTAGCAAAATATCTCAAGCCACTGGAAGGACTTCGCTGAAATGCTCAGAAAGTAATAAATAGAAACAACAGATGAAGTTGACTGACCAACACAAAAATGGCTGTAAGTCAACCAACGTTCTCAGATGTGCTAAAAATTTGCCACATGCTGAATGCTATTAACGCATAGTAGCCGAGAGTCATACAACACGTTGAACGCTAACATGTAGTAGCCAAGTCATCCCCAACATGCACGCCGTATGCTAACATATAGTAGTAGAATGCTAACATATTGTAGTCTAGTGCTACCATATACAGGTAGTCCTCGACTTACGACGTTTCGGACTCACGAACGCATCATTAAAAAATATATATTTTTTATAATAAATAAATGTACAGTACTGTACAGTACAGTTACCAAGCACTTCGCCTATCCTAACACAGTTAAGGAGTGAGTTGAATTGTCTCCCTCCTCCCTAGCAGGCTCCATTCACATAAAGGGAGACAATTCAACTCACTCCTTCATCTTTAAAAACTGTGTTCCCACTTCCCAACACGTATGCTGAACGCTAACAGTAGTCAAGAATCATTCAATAGTAGTCGAGTGCCACCATATAGTAGTCGAGTGCTACCATATAGTAGTCGAACGCTAACATATGGTAGCCAAGTGCTAACATACAGTAGCCGAGTGCTACCATATAGTAGAGTGCTAACATATAGTAGTCAAGTGCTAACAAATACAGGTAGTCCCCGACTTATGAGCGCCCTTACATACGAGGTCCCGGACTTACGAGCTGGCGAACGAGCAGTAAATTTGTAAAAAATACAGCACTTTTTTGTGTTTTTAGATGAAAGTGTGTAGCTAACCGTTTGGAAAGACGTTTCTGAGCATGTTCATGAACTAGTATGAACGTTTTTGATGAAAAACGAGTGTTCGTAGTAGCGCTAGCTTAAATTTTCCGACTTAACGACCGAAAATCCGGATTTACGAGAACACGTGTTTCATGTTCCGACGTACGAATTTTCGTCTTACGAGCGACTCGCAGGTACAGAACTCGCTCGTAAGTCGGGGACTACCTGTAGTAGCCGAGAGTCATCCCCAACACATACGCCGAGTGCCAACTGTACAAATTTTGAATTTTTTTTTTAACGTCTCAGCACAGGATTTTAGTTTCAAACTTTAAATTACAGGCGAAAAGATTTCTGAAAAATTCCTAAAACGTCCAGAATTTTTAAAATTTCAGTCTTAAACTACAAGTTCCATCATGCAACAGCCCTGTCAGAAGGGAATTTAGATTTTTAGTGCATCCGTTAAAAAGTGGCCGTATGTTGGTAATCGACAGCTGAAAACCTTTCGTCCCGCCCCAAACTTCTGATCTGCTCAAGATATTTTACTGAAACTCGACGTACATTTGTTCCAACACTAGACAGAGTGTCGCGTAATCTCTTTTGTCAGCCAGCTCCAAGGTCAAGGTCACAGATCAAGGTCAAAGGTAAAACAGGACATTTGTCCATGGGTGTGTAATGTGCTCGTGCTGTTTTTCATGAACTGAAGGTCTTTGAATGAAAACAATTTTTAAAACGTCCCAAATTTAACTGAAACAAACAAAAACTTCGGACACAACGGCAACATTTACAAATCAAATTTAATCCACAGCAGATTAAAACATCCACAAGAACTCAATCTAGGGGTGCACCGATTTCAATTTTCTGGCCGATCACCGATTTTTAGAAAGTCTGACTTGCCGATTCCGATTTTGGCCGATACCGATTTTCAGGTGTTAAAAGGTCAAAATGCACCCTAAATTTTCATGATTTTCCTACCTTTGCGGAGGCAGATGAGATCGGTAGATAAAATCGGCTTCTCCTTTAAAGATCGGCCGATCACCGATCTCCCCAAATTAAGGAAATCGGAGCCGATCGATCGGCCGGCCGATTTATCGGTGCATCCCTAACTCAATCTGACCTCAGACTCTCACATTGACTGGATCAGTCGCTCAGCCGGGCCGACACCTTCACAGAGCCGGCGGGGGTCCTGGCTTTGGCCCCGGTGACCCCCCTCACAGCGCCCGGTGTCCGGTCTCCAGCAGCAGAGCCTCCAGCCTGAGTCTGCTCTGGGTCTGGATGAAGGGCTGGTGGAGCCAGCAGGACAGATAGACCACGCTGAGGTCCGAGCTCGTGGTGTGGGCCAGTTCCTCCAGAATCGTCCGCTTCAGCTTCAGCTCCTGCCTGAAGTCCTCCAGCAGGGCGCCGCAGTTCTCCTCTGAAACACCAAACAACCGGAGGTGGGAATCAGTGAAACTGCTGCAGGGATTAACAAGCTCAAAGTTTCAGCGACGCAAACGTTTAGGTTTCCTCACGAACGTCGTGTGAAAATGTTCTGAGCCCAGCAGACCTTCAGCGTGCACGGAGCGTTTAGCTGCGATGGAGCTTCAAGCGGACAGCTAAAGTTTAGCTACGATTGAGCTCATCACCTTCAAGAGGACAGCTAAAGTTTAGCTGTGGTGAGCTCATCACCTTCATGAGAACAACTAAAGTTTAGCTGTGGTGAGCTCATCACCTTCATGAGAACAGCTAAAGTTTAGCCGTGATGGAGCTCATCACCTTCATGAGGACAGCTAAAGTTTAGCCGTGATGGAGCTCATCACCTTCATGAGGACAGCTAAAGTTTAGCCGTGATGGAGCTCATCACCTTCATGAGGACAGCTAACGTTTAGCTGTGATGGAGCTCATCACCTTCATGAGGACAGCTAAAGTTTAGCCGTGATGGAACTCATCACCTTTAAGAGGACAGCTAAAGTTTAGCCATGATGGAGCTCATCACCTTCAAGAGGACAGCTAAAGTTTAGCTATGATTGAGCTCATCACCTTCAAGAGGACAGCTAAAGTTTAGCTGTGATGGAGCTCATCAGTTCCACTGAATCAGAAACATCTCAGGGTCAAAGTCCCAGCAGCTCCGTCCTGATCCATGAAGGAGTGAAACTCTGGTTTTATGGCGTCTAGTCGTGCTCAAAGAGAACCTCGTTTAAAAAGCAGCTGTCTGAGGTTTGGTTACGAACTCTGTCATTCATTTGTTCATTTGTTCGTTCATTCATTTGTTCATTCATCGAAGAAGAAGCCAGTCCATCAAACTCAAGCGCACCGAGACAGAATCTGTGGGTCGACTTGAAGCTGACTGACCGAAGTCTTTGGTGGTCCAGCTGTGAAACAGAGGAGTCGTCCTCCCTTCAGGACCGAACTGGAACTCCTCCAGTTCCTGAACGCCTCGCTGCAGCTCCATCAGACGCTCCATCTTCTTCACCATGGCAACCTGAACAACAACAACAAAAACAAGTTTAAATTATTAAACCTCCCGATTTGACAGTAGAAGTGTTGAAGCTTCTCGTCATCCAGGTGAGCTGATCCCGGCAGGTGCACCTGAACGCACCGTTTAACCTGACTTTAAGCAAAGAACCACACACTCGAACAGACTTTAACTTCACGGTTATTCATGTTTTCATCACGTCGGCTGACATTCTGTCTAAAGAAACACTTTCTCTGGAAGACTGTGGTTTTGAAATGACCACGAACCTCCTCAGATGAGAAGAATAACATGTTCAAAATAAAATAAACAACAAAGTCCAGTTGATTTCTACATTTCACAGCTAAAGCTTTAAACATCATCCAGCGTCTCGGCTACAAAGGGGCCAAAGTTCAAACGTGAGATGCTAAGAGACGATGTTTGGTCCTCAGGCTTTGAGTTCATCTTCGCCTCATAAGTTTATTAATCGTAGCTCTTTTCAGTGAAGAACAGATTCGAAATTTTGCTTTAGGGGGACGTCTCTGTTCATTAAAAACATTTTAGTTTTATTTTGAAACAACTTTTACAAGCAAAACCAGACATTTCTCCTCCAACAAAAATAAATAAAACCCATCCGGAGTCACAACACCTACATGAAGCCTTAATGAAGACAAACTTTATAGAAAATGATAAAGTTAAAGATCTGTAATAAACTGGACGTTTCTTATAGTTTTACATTTTAGGACGAGGAAGACGTGATGAAATGTCCTGTTTGGACAAACGTGAAGAATTATAGCTCATAGTTTTGGTTGACGAGCCAGTGAGGGGAACTAAAGAGCCACATGTGGCCCCGGAGCCGCAGCTTGAAGACCCCACGTGTCTAAAGGTTCTGGTGCTTCTTTAAAAGTAACTTTGTTCTGTTTCTGAACTCAAACCAGGCGTCACCATTTTGTCGACGACATCCTGCAGTCTGGAGCTTTCTTCCTGCAGCTGAGCCGCGTCCACCGTCTGCGGCGGCTCCTCCGACGGAAACGGACCTTCGTCCAGAACCAGCCGATCTCTCTGAGAGCTGAGGGGGGAAACGGGAAAACAAAAGCGGGTTTTAGTCGGACCGCCTTAAAGAAACGTCGATGCGGTCGGAGGTTTTAATCTTCTCACAACTCCGTGTCGATCAAATCAACTCACCGTCTCATGTTGACGATGTTCGTCGCGAAGTTAAACCCCTCCTCGTTCAGTTTGTCCCACCTGATCATCAGGTTGTGCCAGTCGGCTGCGTTGTCTTTGATCTTTCTTGCACTTCCTGTGATCGCAGACGACTTCCTGTTGGACGAGGTGGGTGTGACGCCGCCTGAAAACACAAAGTAACTTTGTTCTTCTTAATAAAATCACTTC
>JBBPBX010098271.1:0-12719 GCA_038048925.1 Garcialebias charrua
CAGTGTTTATTCTTATTATTTATTTATTCATGAGTCTGACAGCCTCAGGGTAGAAGCTGTTCCTCAGTCTAGTGGTTCTACATTTGATGCTCCTCAACCTCCGTCCCGAGGGGAGTGGTGCAAAGAGTGAGTGTGCTGGGTGAGTGAGGTCTTTCATGATGCAGGTGGCTCTTTTTCTGCATCTGGAGGTGTAAATGTCTGTGATGGTGGGGAGACTGACTCCCACAGACTTCTGTGCAGCCTTCACCACTCTTTGTAGAGCTTTCCTCTCTGCAACTGTGCAGCCTCCATGCCACACGTTGATGCTGGAGCACAGGACGCTCTCCACTGCACACCTGTAGAACGAGGCGAGGACTGAGCTTCTCAGATGCAGGAAAAGAGCCACCTGCATCATGAAAGACCTCACTCATCCAGCACACTCACTCTTTGCCCCACTCCCCTCAGGACGGAGGTTGAGGAGCATCAAGTGTAGAACCACTAGACTGAGGAACAGCTTCTACCCTGAGGCTGTTAGACTCATGAATAAATAAAAATAAAATAAAAAATAAACACTGCAAAATATCACATCATACTGATGCTGATCTGTTTTCTTGTTGCTGTGTTCATCTGTGTTCATCTGTGACCATCTGCTCATACAAACTCATGTTCGTGCTGCTGTTTATTCCCACTATATTAGGCTTAGTGTATTACTAGTTGATGTTTTTCTTAGTTAATTCTAGATGTTATTACTGTTTTTCTCTTTCATTTGTTGTTGGATGTAACTGGGACCTCGTGTACATAATCTCGTTTTCATCTCATGTACCACATGCTGTGCAAATGACAATAAAGACTCTCTGACTCTCTTTAACTTCACATGTTCATGTTTGTGTCTCTTTCAACAGACAAAACCTGTTGGCACCTGACGTCATGGGCAGACCTGTGTCCTCTGCTCTCTCCTCACCATCCTCCTGCAGCTCCTCTCCATCATCACCTGTGCGTCACCACCTTGTGCCTACAGTGAGTTGAACTTGTTTTCTGTCGGTGTTTTCTGTTTTTATTGCAGGTCATGACCCTGCTTTAACTTCACATGTTCATGTTTGTGTCTCTTTCAACAGACAAAACCTGTTGGCACCTGACGTCATGGGCAGACCTGTGTCCTCTGCTCTCTCCTCACCATCCTCCTGCAGCTCCTCTCCATCATCACCTGTGCGTCACCACCTTGTGCCTAACCCTGTCATGTATCCACATCAATGACTGCTGCCAAAACAGGAAAACACACCTGACCTGATGGACAGACCTGCTCTCATCAAGACCACACACCTGACCTGAATTCACATCTGGACTCCCATGTACCCATCATTCAGTGTTTCCCCTACCATTATACAAGCGGGGTGCGCCACCCCGTCAACAGAACTGAGCACCCCGCCTACCAGACCAAACTTGACCCCCCCACCCACCCACCCAGCACTGGCATAGCACTAAGCTAGCAGCATAAAATACAGGCTCTCTAGCTAAAAAGCTAAAGGGAGCGTTCACGTTGCCTCTCCCCTCGTGCTGAATGCCCCCTGCCCCTACAAGCTGCACTCAGACGTGTCCGTCCCCCGTCAACAAAAATCATGGATGAGATGAGCACTCCGCCATGGCAAGTTAACTAGGGGAAACACTGCATCATTCATGGTTGAATCATTGCTCAATGGCTAAGCTGTTCCATCTGATCCATGAGAACCACCTAATAAGCCTGTCTACCTCAACTTCAATCAAAGTAAGGGACTTTTCTATGCTTTTTTTGTGCTGCTTCTAGCTTTTTAAATTTCCTGGACTGTACACTAAGGCACTGGTTTTTCATACATGATGGTTGCAACATGTTTCTGATGGATGTCAATTGCTCCTGATGATGTGATTTGATAATGATGGTTGAAAACTGTTTATGATGGATACCAATTGCTCCTGATGGTTGAGAAATGTTTATGATGGATCTGCTTTGCTAATGATGGTTGAGAACTGTTTCTGAAACAACACTGAAGTTGTTTATGTGTGAACACATGTTGGATCACCAGATTTCTCGCTCCATGTTTTAAAAGGAGGATTAGCTGAAAGTATTTTGTTAGATCACCAGATTTCACGCTCCATGTTTTAAAAAGGAGGATCTGAATGTATTTCTGTAGGATCACCAGATTACTCGCCCCTGAAAGAGGGTTAGTTTTACTAGAACTTCATACTGAATATGTGACCCATCACATCATCAAACGGGGGTTAAAGTCAAATTTGGTCAAAATGACCTACAAGCAAACATATATATTACTGACTTTTAGAAATACATTTTCTTACTTAGATCATCCTGACAAATTCATCGTGTTGTCTTAATAATCAGGAAAATGGTTTGATATTTGGTGTGAAGATTTTATTTCAGATATTTAATTTAAACCATTTGATAAGTTATTCATTCATCTTATTTACTATCTAAATTTACGCAAACCACTTTGAAAAATAAACCCATTTGATGTGATGGGTCACAAATTTATTATTCAGCTTCTTTTGTTGGATTTGATTTAAGAATTGTGGACATTTTTAAATAAAACTTGAAAGATTTCATTTGTGCAATGGAGATTTATTTAGCCAACTTAAATTTCTCATTACAATGAGAGTATTGTACAGGTACTTGTATTTGAAAGCTAGAAATCATGGCAAAACACATATTTAATTTGATTTATGTTCAAGCTGGACTTTTAAGTTTAAAGAAAGGGACAATGTAGTTTGGAATAGTTCACATTTTTAGTTTGGAAAAAATAAACATTTGAGTTTTCTTTCTTATAACTGTTATAAGAAAGAAAACTCAAATGTTTATTTTTTCCAAACTAAAAATGTGAACTATTCCAAACTACATTGAACAATTCATTGAACATGAACAATCAAAATAGATTCAAAATTATTTATTCATCTACTGAACAATGTTTTTAACCTCCCAGAGAGAACAATTGCAATTGTTCTCTCTGGGAGATTAAAAACATTGTTCAGTAGATGAATAAATAACTTTGAATCTATTTTGATTGTTCATAATTTGCACTAAAATGTATGAATCCATATTATTATAATAATAATAATAAAATTTATGGAATGTTCTAAGAAAGTTCTAGCAGAACGTTCTCACCTAACGTTCTGAGAACCACGAGAAAACTCCACACCAGAACGTTCTCAGAACGTTAGGAGGGAACGTTCCCGTAACCTAAAAATAACGTTCTCAGAACGTTCTCAGAACGTTCTCACCTAACGTTCTCAGAACGTTCTCAGAACGTTCTGACAACGTTCTCACTAACGTTCTGAGAACCACGAGAAAACTCCACACCAGAACGTTCTCAGAACGTTAGGAGGGAACGTTCCCCTAACCTAAAAATAACGTTCTCAGAACGTTCTCAGAACGTTCTTCTGTTACTTGGGAGGAGAAGTCAGGAATGTTCTGACCTACAGTACATGTATAAATTGAAAGAGAGTGGGTCCTAAGACTGAGCCTTGCGGTACACCATTATTGACAGTTAAATATAATTGTATAATTAAAAAGAACACCATTGTTTTGAACACATTGCTGTCTGCCTGAGAGATAATTAGAAAAAAACATCCAATAGTGTCATCTGAGAAAACAATATCAGAGAGCTTATGGCATAAGATGTCAGGATGACGTCACGCAACAACAAAAATAATAATTAAGATTTTACTATTTTGAAATGTACACATTCTTTTATTGTGATTTAACCTTTTTTTCTTATAGTTGGTAAAGAAAAAGAAAAACATAACAATAAAAATAGTTTCGGGTATAACATCCAAACAGAATTTAGTGATTTGCAAATAATTTAGAGTCTAGATCTGTGCAATTAAAAACAAGTCCATATTTAAACAATGTGCATATGATCTAAATAAGGTCAAACACAGTCTGACGAAAAAAAAAAAAAAAAAACTAACAAGATTAAATTCCAGATATTTGTCCTGTTCATTGTTTGAGATTGACAAGGTGAAATGACTTAATGTAACACGAGGCACATATTATTGATACATTAATCTTCATTAGATAATTATCAGGGCAGCACGGTGGCTCAGTTGGTAAAGCTGCTGTCTCTCATCTAGAAAGATGCTGGAACAAATCCCAATTATGGACATTTCTGGGTGGAGTTTGCATGTTCTCTCCGTGCTTCGTGGGTTTTCTCTGGGTTCTCCAGTTTCCTCCCACAGACCAAAAAACATGAGAGAGTGAATGGTTGTTTGTGTCGTTTGGCTCTATGTATCCATGCGATGAACTGGATACCTGTCCAGGTTTCCCTGTGATGGACTGGATACCTGTCCAGGTTTCCCCCGCCTCTCACAGGGACTTGGGCACCAAGTGCTGTGGGCTCACTCCTGTGTTCTCAAAACCAAGAAAGGAAGCAATGGGCAAAGAAAACCCTAATAAATTTGACTTTAGGATTTTGTTGTTCTCATCACCCTCTCCTTCTGTTGTTATAATCTTAAAGGGACAGATATGTTTGTTAAGCCTCAGTTTAGAACTAGTTTAAAGCGAAGGTCTACCATAATTCAGGGAGTTAGGTTATGGAATGACTTGGAGACAGATGTTAAAGAAGCTAAATCAATGGCTGTATTTAAAAGAATGGCTAAACTAAAGTTAAACTGTTAAAAACATATATCTAAATGGAGTTTAATTCAGAAATTGTATGAGATAAAGGAAGTTAAATGAGTTGTTTATTTTGTTTGTGTAGTGGGCATGACCGTGTCCACTTTGATACACCTGTGTACTTTTGAACTGTTCCAGAGATGACCTTTACTGACCTCTCAGTAAAGCAAGACATTTACTACAAATTAGTCACATAGTCACCAAAAGAGACTATTTCTATCTTTGATTTTATTCTAATGTAATCAAAAGAATAACTTTTGTCATTTTCATGATATATGTTATATGCTGTTATTCTTTTAATATGTAGTATTACTGTGTTGCTTGACCAAATGAAAGTGTCTACTCAAAATATCTATGACAAAGTTGAATGAGGTGTCAGATTGACTTGCTCAGGAGTTGTTTTTGTTGAGTTCAGCTGAAACTCTCGGTAGCGTCGAGATGTCTCCTCTCTTTCAGACACTTTTCCAAAACATTCCTCTTTGTTATCTAAGCAGACTTGCTGTCAACCTTGAGTTTCCACTTCACGTTTTCACACTCCTCTTGGCCCACGGACCAATGAGGAAAGTGTGTTCTAATCTCAACATTTTTGGAGTAAAAGCGTTTGCTTCCGTGAACGCTTCAGAGTTTTGAAGGAACGAGTTAGTTCCTAAGAGTTTCTGGGAACTTCAAGACATGAAGACGTCCCAAAGAGCTGAATGAATGCCTGTCACCCGCCAAGGACAGTCATTCAGCTAAGGACTAAATAACATGCTGTTATGAGTCCACTTCGAACGAGCGTAAGCTCAAAACTTTGTTTATTCCTTCCTGGAATAAGTTTATCTTGAAGTCAGAGGCCAGGAGCTGACACATTTTCTGATGACCAACGCGGAACCCAGGAGACGTTGAAAACGTAAACGAATAACCAGTTCGGACGAACTGGGCCTGAAGGACTCTGTGCATCTGAAGGCTGGTGTCATTTCTTTATCAGACTCGTCGTCGAAGGTAAAGAGCTGTTTACAAAACGTACCTGGATTTTAGCAGAAGTCGGATGGAAGTGTCACTTTTGGTATCATGCTCAAGACAATTTCCTGTAAACCATCTCTCCATCTTTCCTCCTATCCTTTCCCTCAATTCTAAGCTGGAAACTATTTAAGCTAAAGAGCCCTCAGACTAAATATGTTTAACATCCAGTATTGAAGTCTGTTGTGTTAAATTTAAATGTGCTGACGTGATAAATTGAAAGAGAGTGAAATCAAGTCAATCAAGTGTAATGGTGTTAATTTAGTTGATTCATTTTAAATAAATGATAGTGTCTCTTTGACATATCAAGCTAAGTTAATGTGTCCATTGTCACTCTATGGCTTCTGTTTTATTTATCCATCATAAAGATCACAGAAATATTGGGTAAACTGAAAAAGAAAAGAATCCGTGAAATTACTATTCAATCTGAATAAGTAAATTAATTAAGGTAAAGAGGTCAGTATTAATATTGACCTCCTCATAATCCTTTTACATCTGGGTGGCACTATATGTGTTTAAAGACACAATATATGGTCTCCCTCATGTTTACTTCATTTGGTATTTAAAGAAATTGGTTGTATGAATTGTTGTTTAGAGAATAAGGGGCAGATAAAATAAGATTTTTTTCTTAATCTGCTGCCTTTCATTTTATATTTAGCTTTTTTTTCTTTTCTTATTGTATTTAATTGTTTTTGTATTTAATTATAAAATGAATGAATAAATAAACTCAACTAAACTTCTCTTTGAGGTCACCAGGCCATGTGTTGCCATGGAAGCGTGCCCATGCGCAGTGCAGACAAGTAACTTTTCAATCAGCCTCGTTGGGAAAATCCACACAGACTGAGAGGGAGGGGACATGTTCTGGATTCTGGTTGGGTTTAGATTGTTGTTTAGGTTTAAATTAAAACTGAATTTGACTATGTAAATGTTTGTTTTCTAGAGATTAAATTTAGTCAAATGTGTTTATTATCATATGGAAAATGTCAGTTGCTCCACCCCTCATTAATGGTACAGGCTGATGGTTTAAACGCTGGGTGGTTTAAAACAGGGGTGACTCTCTTTCTTGTGGGTGAAGAAGGTGGAAACCATGCACTTCTGCTGTGAAGATCCTGTAAGGTTTTGACTCTGCCCTCAGCCTTGCATGCTATAACCAGACAAAACAAAACTATCTGTGGAATAGTGGCTGGTTTTTAAAGTGAACTCTAACAAACTTCAGGGAGTGGAAGAACGATAAAACAAAATATCAGGAGATCCTGACAGTGAGTTATGTCCTTTATATAATGCAGTTAGAGGCACATGCAATGGAATGTGTATTATTGGCATATTAGGGGAAAATATAAAGAATAAAAACAATAATTCAAACTCATGTCACTAATAAAACATTAGACATTGAATTGATGACAGCTAAAGTTTGAAAGACGTTTCTCCACATTTCTGTGCTACAACAAACAGAAATGCAATAAATTCAAGAAGGTTTGTACTTGATTTGGAGCAAGACATTACCAACATTTAGCTAAACGAGTATTTTAACCCCTACAATTCAGACTAGTCATGAATATTTTAAGAGTTGAAGATGTCTAATAATTTATTTAAAAATGAACTAAGAAATGACACCAGTGTTGTTATGAAGAGCTGACAGAGGTGGTGTAATATGCAGATTAATTCAAGAGATGAACGACAGTTGGCAAACCTAATCTTCAATCAAATATTAAACAGACATTTGACCTCCAGGAATGAAAAAGAACAAAAAATTTAAAAAGTTTAGGTCCAATCAGAAGCTGGGGCATGTGAGGCTTTCTTTGTGCTACTTTTAATCATAGACAGGATTTAAATAATTTTGCAAACTCGTTTATTTACATTTCACAGCATCCTTAGTTTTGTGGAGGTTGAGCTGTTAACAAATTGTAGCATAAAAAATAAATATTCCACAGGAAGCAAAAAGTACAGAATATCAGATGGGTCAAAGCACGTTGACCTTTGCAAGGGTTTTCTTGGCATTTTGAGCAGCTGTGACAAAGAACCATCAGTCTGTCAGATTTTTACGTCTAGATTTGAATCTATCTCTGAGTTAATCAATACAGATTAAATCAGTAGTTTGATCTTACAACAGGTATAACTGCTCCATCCTTTCCCAGTGCTTGAAACTTCTCAAGATCACTGAAAACCACATAATGAATGGTGACAACTTAAAAAAATGTACTGTAGCTTGAGATATTATGGGTTGCCTCAACTTGCCTGCAAAGAAATGGTGTGATATGGAGCGACAAAGACAAATGTCCTTCTGCAGATAATCAATAACTTTTTGACTATATTTTGTAATTCTCTCTCTAAAAAAATTGAGATTATCACAAAAATGTGTCAAAGTGACCATAGCATGTGAATAGTTCCCCCTAAAATACCTGTTTGTCGTCCGGTCAAGGTTTTAACAGTTTGTACACTGATTAGTTAATTAGTTAGTTTGTACACTGATTAGTTAATTAGTTAGTTTGTACACTGATTAGTTAATTAGTTAGTTTGTACACTGATTAGTTAAAGCACCGCATGCGCTCCACTTGAGACCTGCAGGTCTGCTTTAGGATCCGACACAAATACTTTAATAAATGATCCAATAAGTTCTGAGGTGAGAGCCCACATACTTTGTACAGTGAGCCTGATAAATAAAAAAAATAAATAAAGAAAATACAAAGGACAAGTCAATAATCTAGTCTGGAGCCAATTTGCAGGGTGGTAAGGTGAATCTTTTGACGATGTTATGCACGGTTGATGAGAATAACTTAAAAGTATTTGCTATTTTACGCTGGGTAACACCATTCTGGTATTGCTGCACTATCTTTCTGCACAACAATGGTGGAATTGGTGATCCTCTTACCATCTTGGCTTCTGAGAGACACTGACACTCTGAGAAGCTCTTTTTATACCCAATCATGTTGTCAATTGACCTAATTAGTGTTAATTGGTCTTCCAGCTGTTTGTTATATGCTCAATTTCCTTTTTCCAGCCACTTATTGCTACTTGTCCCAACTTTTTTGGGATTTGTTGACACTGAAATTTTGAATCAACATATTTTTCCTTTAAAATTTTACATTTACTCAGATTAAACGTTTGATCTGTCATCTATGTTCTATTACAAATAAAATATTGACATTTTATATATATATACACACTAAAATAAACTACCGGTACTAATTACTACTACATTATAGTAGTGAGTACTTTGTACTATCCCTATTTTGTGGTTTTTCATATATTGTGTGTGTGTGTGTGTGTGTGTGTGTGTGTGTGTGTGTGGGGGGGGGGTGCATGGCCCCTAAACTCCTCGATAAACGAGGGACTACTGTATTTGATATTTTGTAAAAATTAATCCTTTTATGTTACTAACCTTACAATTGTATTTTTATACAGTAATTAGACATCACTAGAACAATGTAAAATATAGCATTTATTGTAGAACATATGACATAACACAGATAAGAACAGCTGTTCTATGCAAGACAATTACCGTACTTCTCGGCATATAAGACAAAGTTTTTTTTACTAATTTGAATGTCCTGCGGCTTATACGCCGAAGCGTCTTATTTGTGGATTTTTTTCCCACTAAACTTCGGACACTTCCAGAGAGTTACACCGACCGTTTCTAGCTCATGTGTCCGAAAGAAGCCTCCTCTGCTCGGACTGACTCTGTCGCTGCCCGGCCTCCTGCTCTGGAGCTAACCACTGTTAGCTGTCTTTTTTAGCAAGATAACTCATAAACCACACCGCAGATTTTCTTGAAACTTACAGAGCGTAATTATTTGGTGGTCATTTACAAACTGTTAGATGCAGAAGATTTTCAGAGCTAAAATTTTTTTTGCTCTTTTAGCTGTGTTGTTAGCGGTATAGCTACCGCAAACAGATACCTACTGTTTAGATAAACAGCTCTTAAACCACTCGACAGATATTTTTTAGGCTTTCATAGTGAAATTATATGGGTTTCATTTACAAACTGTTTCCCTGTATAAGACATTTGAGATAAAATTCAATTTTTTATTTGTTGTTTAGAGGCAGAATCGTCTCGTTAGCTTCGGTTTTATTTCCGTTTATATTGTTATAAATCATAAACCTCTCGGCAGATATTTTTTTAGCTTACAGAGTGTAATTATATGGGTTTTCATTTACAAACTGTTGACCTGTATAAGACATTTGAGATAAAATTAAAATTTTTATAATTTATTTTTGTAGTGCACACACGACCGTTCGGAAGACGTCAAACCGAAACAATTTAAATTCAGCAGATTTGACCATTTCGTGAATTGATTAAGGAACGGTTAAGCTCAGGAACCCTTGTGCTATAATGTCAGATAAGAAATATGTTTTTTCTCAGCAAAGAAATAATTGTTTTTACCGTTTTAATCTTGTAAAGTCCTTCCGTGCTGGCTCGCTTCTGTGGCCGCCATTTTCAGCAGGGCAAATGAGGCGCTGACGCGTCGCGTAGCAGTGACGCATAATAGATGCGACTTATAAGCGGCTTATTTATGGATTTTTACAAATTATTCCCAATAATTGGACAAAGCGGGTTATACACAGAAGCGTCTTTTCCGCCGAAAAGTACGGTAAACAGATAAGATGACAGTACTAACAAATGTGGCTGTTTTCTACGCCACACCCAGCTGTCAAAGGGTCTCTGAATCCACTGTTGGTTTTTGCCTGCGCTGCGACACCAACACGCTCAGCTGTAAAACAAATACAACATGTTTTAAGTGATTAATGTGAAACCAGAGGGAGTTAAAATCATTTTATATCTCCTAGTGAGACGTTTCCATGTTATAGCATCATTACCTGTTGCGATGCTGTAGCTGCTTTCTGTTCAGCTTGTGTCAGTCTTCTCTGGAGACGATGTGTCTTCTCTTGATATTCTGCTAACTGTCTCTCGTACTGAGCAAATAAACACATATCAGATTATCACATGGAGTAAAACACAAAAGGCTGAATTTCAGATGTTTTCAAAGCTCTCAAACACAAAGGAAGCATACAACTGTCCATTATGAAGTGCTTCAGGCTACAGCTGAAATACAAAGCTGTGAAACTGTTAACGCCCTCTTACAGATTTTTTTAGTGTTTTTGCATTTTTGTCACTTTTTATCATGAAGCTACTAGTGTTAATATCCAACAAATACAATATGCACTTTTTTTAATGATCATCTCATTTAGTAACAAACAAAAAAAAAAGTTATCTAAACCAACCTATGAGAACAACTTTTATATTTGTGAAGCCACCTTTTAGGACAAGTTTGAGGGGAAGATCAACCATAATTCAAGGAATAGGGTTATGGAATAAATTGGAGTCTGATATTAAAGTGGTCAGATCAATGGTTTCATTCAAAAGAATGATTAAGTTTAAACGGTTAAAAACATATATTTAAATGAGTTGAAATTTGGAAGTTTGTGTATGACACAGAGGGTAGTAATTATTATTTATGTTGTTCACTATTTTGGAAATTATGAGTTGGTTGTGTCATGTGTTTATTCTTAAATGCTAAAATTATGTTGATTATTTATTTTGTAATCCAAGTAGTTGTCTACATGAATTGTTTATTGGAGAAAAAGGGGCAGAAAAAATAAGATTTTTTCTTCTTCTGCCGCCTTTCATTTTATATATTTTTTTTTCTCTCTTTTTGTATTGTATTGTTTTCTTGTTTTAATTATAAAATGAATGAATAAATAAATCAAATCAAATCAAAACAACTGTCCTTTAAACTCACAGTAAATTGAGTCTTGGTGATCGGCTGGATGTTTTTAAATGTACCGGTAGTCAAATGTGAGATGGTCCTTGTCCTTTGTGTTTTCTTTGCTCAGCAGTGGTTAAAGTCTTGGAACGCTCCAAAAGATCATTCATGCCTTTTTACATTTAATTTCCCTTTGAGATTAATAAAGTACTTTTTTAATTGAATTGTCTCTTTCGTATTGTTGAAACATGAACTCTGTCGGAGGCACGTGAGGCCAGACGGCTTTAGATGTTCTGGATTCTTTCAGGACCTCCTGAATGCACTTTTGGAGTAGTTTCCGCCCACCAGCCACTAATCATAACTTGTCCTATTAGTAGGTTTACTTTGGTAAAATGGCTCCGTTTTCAATAACGTCTCACTCTTGAGCTCATGGTACAAAACAAGTTTCTTTTTCCATGTATAATATTAGTCATTTGAGTATTGGTCACAGTTCCATGTTCTGATAAATAACATTTAGTGTGTGTATGTGCGTGTGTCACTCTAACCTCATATATTGTATTATGGTCCGTTTCAAGCTTGATCTCTAGTTCTTGTGATCGCTGCTTCTGACGGTTTAATTCTGCCCTGAAACAAATGCAGAGAAAAAAATAAAAATAGAGCCAAGGCACTTCTTGTAAAGACAATAAAAACACTCCTACAGCTTTGTTTTCAGCTGTTTAACATCTTCAGTATTTGGAACAGATCTCATTGTGGTGCACGTTGCTCCAAGCACAAAAACATCAAGTGTTAAATCAATTTTTTGTCTCAAATGTGCTGAGTCTTGTGTTCATGGTAAAATAGATTAAATAAAGTCCTTAGGCGGTGATGTATCAAAGTGGGGATTATTGTTTTTGGAATAAAACAAGTTTTTTTGTTGTATAGCACTGCATTAACTGTTAAAATATTTAATCTATTTTAAAACATGTTTTGACAGACTGCCGGTTACAAACTAGTTTCTGTTCAAGTGGTTTTGATTAAACACTTCGTTTTGCAGAATGTTCGCTCAGCTTGCTTGTTTTTCGAGCAGCACACTGCGTTTCATTTGCCAAACGAGAGACGGTGTGGGACAAAAGCAAAGGCTGATGCAGGAAGTGAGGGTGCAGATGCATGCGGATGTGAGTTCTCGTCCCTGCTCTGTCCATTTGGACACATTCTGAGCATGGCAAGCGTCTCTGCAACAACAGCTGAGCTGCTCCAGTGGCATGTAAACACAGAAGTAGCTTCAGGAAAACAGAAGATCTGAAGGGACACAGCCAGAGTGTGGACCGGAGCTCCGTGCAGCATCTCTGGAGACCTGGAAAGAGTTGTGCACTCATGTTTCCCTTCCAGCCTGACTAGACTTA
>JBBPBX010098272.1:0-12719 GCA_038048925.1 Garcialebias charrua
TATATATATAACACAACCCAGCACCAACATCAACCATTCACATTCAAAATACCCCAAACCCAAAAAGACATCGCCTGTCAGGTTTCATCCCAGAATGCTTCCCATAAGCATCACTCACAGCAACATTCTGTCTAACAAAGCCTGTTTGAAGGTCAGAGTGATTCCATTTCATGCCAGTTTCCCTCTGTTTGGTATGAAATGGAATCACCATCGGTGCGGTTTGTCGTTTAAGTTCCTGTTCTCTCAAAGTGGCTTCATTTACAAGCTCTAGCTTCCTTAAAACATTGTGCTGTTAAGCTCCTTCTCCCTCAAAGCAGCTTTTCTCATTGCTAACTCAAATTCCTTCAAACAGATTTCATCAGCAAACCCCATGGTAGCAGACTAAAAGAAAAAACTTTTGAAACAGCTAACCCCCTCCAAAAAAACCACTGCCCCTAAACGCAACACAAGTAGCCAGCTGAAAGCTGACAGCGAGCACACAATCTGCACCAACAATTCCGCTAAAAAAAGGCACAAATCCTTTGGACAATGTCCACGACTAGTTCCAAAAGTAGCTCAATTTGTCTTTTGTGACGAGCCCCCATATAATCAGTTATGACCCGAAGGCACGTAGCATATTAAGGGGGGGGGGGGCTCGTCACAAAAGACAAATTGAGCTACTAGGAGTATGATTCTCGCTTGGGGTGCGAGAGGTCCCGGGTTCAAATCCCGGACAAGCCCCCATATGTTACGACCCGAGAGGTCATGTAACATGAAGGGACACGAGACCAGAAATGAGGGTTAAAAATATTTTATTTTAAGCTCTCCAGCTGCGCCTTCCTGTCTGCGCCGCCTCTAGCAGTCCTGAGAGGGGGAAAAAAAGGAGACTCAAAAACCCTCAGCTTCCCCGTGTCCCTCTCAAAGTAATAAAATTAAAGTGGCCAGGTCGAATCCAGTTTCAGGATGGTTACTAAACTAAAATAAACTCCAAGTCCGGCGGGACGCTCACACTTCCTGTCTTCAGCACCCCGGTTGGACGTGCCCCGCACACAACAGCAACATCAGATCACAGCTCTTTCTTCTTACAGCAACAACATCAGGTCACAGATCCTTCTTCTTACAACAACGACGGCAGGTCACAGCTCCAGCTTCCTCATTCGGCTACTTCTTTTGGCTTCTCACATGGCTTCATCATTTGGACATTCCTCATTTGGCTTCTTCTTACGGCTTCATCTTTCGGCGACTTCTTTCGACCACGGCTCTCAGCTGCTCTGGCTTCGCACCTCTCTCTTCTGCTGCTTGGACCTCTCTTCTCTGCTTCTGCTGCTTGGATGGGGCAATCACCCCACCTACAGCGTGCCTTAATTACCCCACAGCTGCAGTCAATTAGCCTCCAAAACCTTTAAACACCTCATCCCTCTGACCTGAACAAAAATTACATCCCCATGGGATGTAACAGGAGTGCACATTCACAGGCAGGAGTGAGAATTCACAGGCAGGAGTGAGTATTTACAGATAGGAGTGCACGCTCACAGGTAGGAGTGAGTATTCACAGGCAGGAGTGAGTATTTACAGACAGGAGTGCACGTTCACAGGCAGGAGTGAGTATTCACAGACAGTAGTGAGTACTCACAGGCAGGAGTGAGTATTCACAGGCAGGAGTGAGTATTTACAAACATGATACTAAGACAGATACTGGTGACTCTGTGCTGCTTGTCCTATTGGACCTCACATCCGCTTTCGACACCATCGACCATGAGATCCTCATTGCTAGGTTGGAGCAGTGGGTGGGCATCTCAGGATCAGCCCTAAACTGGTTCAGATCCTACCTCTCTGACAGGTCTTTTTGTGTGTCCATCAATGATTTTACTTCTGCAGTGGCGGCTCTTAAATGGGGGGTTCCGCAGGGGTCCATCCTGGGTCCTCTCTTGTTCTCCTTATACCTGCTGCCACTCGGTGCTATTTTCCGGAAACACAATATACCCTTCCACTTCTACGCTGATGACTGTCAAATTTACTTCCCCCTAAGACAAAATGGTACAGGCTCTATTCAACCTCTGCTCGACTGCCTGGCTGACATCAGGGACTGGATGGCTTTAAATTTCTTAAGCTTCAATGATAAGAAGTCTGAAGCCATATTGTTCCTTCCCAATGACACAACCTCAAACCACTGCATTGACCTGTCTGCTCTACCCCTGTCCGAAAAACAAAAAGTCAAAAATCTGGGAGTGATAATGGATCCTTCCATGAAACTCAACAGTCATGTAAACATGATCGTCAAATCCTGTTTTTTCCAGCTGAGGCGTCTGTCTAAGCTGAAGCCCATATTATCCAAAAACAACCTGGAGACAGTGATTCACGCATTCATTACATCTAGGCTTGATTACTGCAATTCACTTCTGTTTGGCGTCAGTCAAGCCACCATTGCACGATTACAACTGGTTCAGAACGCAGCTGCCCGATTTTTAACCAGCACACGCAAAAGAGAGCACATTACACCAGTCTTGGCCTCCCTTCACTGGCTACCGGTTCATCTTCGAATCCAATTCAAAATTCTCATGTATGTCTACAAATCGCTGAACAGTCTCGCCCCCGCCTATCTCTCGGATCTGATACACCCATATGTCCCTCCACGTGCTTTGAGGTCAGAGGATCAGGTACTCTTAATAGTTCCAGAAACTCGCCTTAAGCGCAGAGGTGACAGGGCGTTCTCTGTAGCAGGCCCAAGACTCTGGAACGAGTTACCGCTGCTCATCAAACAGGCCCCCTCCCTCTCGATTTTCAAATCCCGGTTAAAAACTCACTACTACTCCATCGCTTTCAATGCCAGCTGATTTGTATTGGATCGTTTGATTTATGATCTGCAATGTTTTTATGTTTTTCGTGTTGTACTTCATTGTCTGTGTTGCCTGTTGCGTGTTTGTTTGTCCAGCACTTTGGTGTGGACTTGTTCCTGTTTAAAGTGCTTTATAAATAAAATGGTATGGTATGGTATGGTATGAGTGCACATTCACAGGCAGGTATGAGAATTCACAGGCAGGAGTGAGTATACAGGCAGGAGTGCACGTTCACATGCAGGAGTGAGAATTCACAGGCAGGAGTGAGTATTTACAGATGGGAGTGCACGCTCACAGGCAGGAGTTAGTATTCACAGGCAGTAGTGAGTATTTACAGACAGGAGTGCACATTCACAGGCAGGAGTGTGTATTCACAGGCAGGAGTGTGTATTCACAGAAAGGAGTGCATGTTAACAAGTAAGCATGACTATTCACAGGCAGGAGTGCATGTTCACAGGTAGGAGTGAGTATTTGCATGCAGGAGTGATTATTTACATGCAGGAGTGGGTATTTACATGCAGGAGTGAGTATTCAAAGACAGGAGTGCGTGTTCATTGGCAGGAGTGAGTATTTGCCTGCAGGAGTGAGGATTTGCATGCTGGAGTGAGTATTCACAGACAGGAGTGTTTGTTCACAGGTAGGAGTAAGTATTCACAGACAGGAGTGTTTGTTCACAGGATATGAGTATTCACATGCAGGAGTGAGTATTTACATACAGCAGTGCATATTTACAGACAGGAGTGTGCATATAGATTAAGGAGTGTGTAATTGCAGACGGTAGTGCATGTTCAAAGGTAAAAGTGAGTATTCACAGGCAGGAGTGAGTATTTATATGGAGGAGTGAGTATTCAAAGGCAGAGTGTTTATTCACTGGCAGGAGTGTATATTCACAGACAGGAGTGTGTATTCACAGGTAAGAGTGCATATTTACATGCAGGAGTGAGTATTTACATGCAGGAGTGAGTATTTATATGGAGGAGTGAGTATTCAAAGGCAGAGTGTTTATTCACTGGCAGGAGTGTATATTCACAGACAGGAGTGTATATTCACAGACAGGAGTTTTTGTTCACAGGTAGGATATGAGTATTTGCATGCAGGAGTGATTATTTACATGCAGGAGTGGGTATTTACTTGCAGGAGTGAGTATTCAAAGACAGGAGTGTGTGTTCATTGGCAGGAGTGAGTATTTGCCTGCAGGAGTGAGGATTTGCATGCTGGAGTGAGTATTCACAGACAGGAGTGTTTGTTCACGGGTAGGATATGAGTATTCACATGCAGACGGTAGTGCATGTTCAAAGGTAAAAGTGAGTATTCACAGGCAGGAGTGAGTATTTATATGGAGGAGTGAGTATTCAAAGGCAGAGTGTTTATTCACTGGCAGGAGTGTATATTCACAGACAGGAGTGTGTATTCACAGGTAAGAGTGCATATTTACATGCAGGAGTGAGTATTTACATGCAGGAGTGAGTATTCATAGGCAGGAGTGAGTATTTACACACAGGAGTGCTTATTTGCAGACAGGAGTGAGTACCGGTATATAGATTCAGGAGTGTGTATTCACAGACAGGAGTGAGTATTCACAGGCAGTATTGGGTATTCACAGCCGGGAGTGTGGGCGTCATGTGGACTGGAGCTTGATCCAAGTGTAGGAAAAGTCCCTATCAAAATTTGAGTAGCCACATCAAAATTCAAGCTGGCCGCCTGATATGTAAACTGATCACGTCTATCATATGAGAAATCAATGTAGAATTTAAATCACCAGTTGTGTTACCCCTAATTTTAATTTATTGATTTAGTTGGCTCGTGGGATAGTCAAAGATTATTTGGTGACCAAGGCCACTAATGCCCAAATTGCACTGCAGAACTTCTCCAAATGTATGTTTTAATGTTTTTTTTTTTTTTCAAGATTAAATTGGGTTTTAAAATGTGATGACATTTTCCAATTCTGGAGAACCTAACATGTAAACAAATTTCTACTTTCAGCCTCCACCCTGCTGTCATGCAATTATTTGTTGATTCATGAACATTAGCAGCAAGTACGGCTAATTCTCAGGTTCTGACAGTAATGGAAGGTGAAACAACAGACACCATTTCAACTTGCAGTTATTTGTTTTGGACTAAAGCTCCAACATGTTTCTGAGCTGATGCACTTTTTTCAGTCTTTTTGCAAACACTTGCTCCTGTTTGCAGTACTGGGAAAAAAATAATTGCTGACAGAGCATCGAATAATCCACTCCTGTTGTCGTCATAGGTGCCACATGTGCCAAATCCAGAGGTTTACATCATGTTTACCCTTAATCAGCACTGGGTTAACTGCTTTGGCAACGGTTTGTATGAACTAGACATTCATTTGTCCCTAGAAGTGTTTCAGCCTGGCTTTAATGACCAAGAGCACATTTTTCATCTCATTAAGTTTATATCCCAGCCATCATCTGTCACCTCTGACATAAAGGGATGTGAACAACAGGACGGACATGTTTGTTTTATGGTTCACAGCAAGTGAGATTAAACAAATATCATGTTTTCATCTGCCACTTTTTCAAATGTCCTTTTTTTCTAGTATCCACAATGTCTGTTTTAACAACCTGTTTACCTATAAAAATACAATTTTACTAAACATCAAGATGAATTTGGTGTTTTCATGTAGAACTAAGGTGGCATGATGGTAGAGCTGTTGACTCTCAGCAAGAAGGTTGCTGGTTCAAATCCCAGCCAGGGACATTCTGTGCTGTGTGGGTTTTCTCTGAGTACTCCGGTTTCCTCCCACAGTCCAAAAACATTCATGTTAGACTGATATGGTAACTCTAAATTGTCCCTAGGTGTGAGAGAGCGAATGGTTGTTTGTCTCTATGTGTCCCTGTGATGGACTGGAGACTTGTCCAGGGTGTACTCCGCCTCTTGCATAGTATTGTATTGTATTGTATTGGAACCATACAATACAATAGTATTGTATGGTTTTATTCATTCCATATTAAAACAATGACAAATTTTAAAAGAAAAATTAAACAAAAACATAAAATGAAAGGAAGCAGAAGAAGAAAACATTTCTTATCATATCTGCTCCTTATCAAACTATCAATTGACGATGCCATCTCCTCTGCCCTCCACACAGCTCTCACACATCTGGACACGAAGGACTCTTATGTTAGAATGTTGTTCATCGACTTCAGCTCGGCATTCAACACCATCATCCCCCAACAGCTCATCCTTAAACTGGACAGTCTGGGGCTGAACACCTCAATGTGTAACTGGCTGCTAGACTTCCTGACCGGGAGACCACAGACAGTACGGATCGGGAGTAACACATCTAGCACCATCACATTGAACACAGGGGCCCCACAAGGATGTGTGCTGAGCCCCCTTCTATTCACCCTGCTAACACACGACTGCACACCATCGTACAGCTCCAACCACTTCATCAAGTTTGCGGACGACACAACAGTGGTAGGTCTCATCAGCAACAACGATGAGACGGACTACAGGAACGAGGTGAGCCGCCTGGCCTTGTGGTGCGGACACAACAATCTCACTCTCAACGTGGAGAAGACAAAGGAGATTGTTGTGGACTTCAGGAAGAGGGATGCACAACATGCCCCTCTGACCATCAACAGCACCACAGTGGAGAGAGTGGACAGCACCAAGTTCCTGGGAGTGCACGTCTCAGAGGACCTGTCCTGGAGCAGGAACACTGCAGCACTGGCCAAGAAGGCTCACCAGCGCCTCTACTTTCTCCGCAAGCTGAAAAGGGCTGGAGCTTCAACCCCCATCATGTGCACCTTCTACAGGGGTGCCATAGAAAGTGTCCTGACCAGCTGCATCACGGTGTGGTTTGGTGCATGTACTGCATCATGCCGCAAGAGCCTCCAGCGCATCGTGAGAGCAGCTGAGAAGATCGTCGGCACCTCCTTCCCCTCACTGCAGGACTTACACAGCAAACGCCTCACTCGGAAAGCCCACTGCATGGCAGGTGATCCCACACACCCACTACACAGCTGCTTCAGACTGCTGCCATCAGGGAGGAGACTGAGGAGTCTCCAGGCTCGAACCAGCAGACTGAGAGACAGCTCTGTTCATCAGGCAGTCAGGATGCTAAACACTCTGCCTGCTCTGCCTCCCCTCCCATTTGAACTGCCTTAACACAAAAAACTTTCTCACACATTACCACACAACACAAAGATTTTAACACTGGACTCTGTGTCATCAAACGGGTTATTCACTTGTGCTCATTCAGTTTGCACTACTTCTCATATTTGCACTAATGTTTGTATTACATTACTGCCTATAGTCATACTACTGTTTACATTCACTGTTTACATTTATTAATACGGTTTACATTTATTACTACTGCTTTACATTTATTACTACTGTTTACATTTACACTACTTTTATCTACACTACTGCAGATACATATACAGCATTCTCTGACTAGCCTTATCTAAGGATGCCAAATGTGCCTTATGTGCCTCACTGCATATGCCACTTTGCCTCTATACCAACATCAACTACCTCATACATATACTGTGTACATTAACTCATATGCTGCTGTGCCACTCTTTGCAAATGTCAATGCTAGAACCTTCAGTTTATTTTATAGATATACTTTTTATACTTTTTATACTACTCAGGACAGTATTACACTTTTATTATTTCATTTTATGCTTATGTTCATTGGGTGTTTGGTGTTTTAGGGGTGTTTGGTGTTTCAGTGTTGGTGTAAATTTTCATACTTTTATACTACTATGAAAAAACTCAGGACAGTGTTACACTTTTACTATTTTATGCTTATGTTTATTAAATGTTTTAGTGTTTAGTGTTTAGATGGTTACTGTTGCACCGAGGGACTGAGAGAAACGCAATTTCGGTCCTGTGTATGTCCTGTACATATTGCAGTTCTGACAATAAAGTTGACTTTGACTTTTGACTTTGAATTCAAACTATCAATTCAAACATTAATGTAATACAAAAGTATACAGTCTCATCAGAAATTATACAGTCACATCAAAATACCTATTATAATTTGTTAAATTAGAATCAACTTAAATGTTACTCTTCAACAAAATAGTTTTAATCATTTTCTTAAATATTAGTATGGACTTCACATTTTTTACATTGTCCTCTAGTCCATTCCAAAGATCAATTCCTCTTATTGTAGTAGACCTACCCTTTAAACTGGTTCTAAACTTAGGTTTAACAAACATTTCTGTTCCCTTTAAATTATAGCAACTAATCCTTTTCACTAAATAGGTTTGAATGTTAGATGGTAGTGAGGAAGTATGAGCCTTATACATAAGTAAAAGAATATTATAATCAACCAAATCATTAGTGACTGCTGGATATGGGTACCAGTGAAGTGACTGCTGGACATGGGTACCAGAGACCCCCGCAACTCAAAACGGAAGAAGCTAGTAAAATATAATGGATGGATGGATGGATGGATGGATGGATGGATGGGTGAATGGATAAGTTAGAAAAGCTGTCAGTAAAATGCTACATTTTTGATTCCTACCTCCCAAACTTGAACTTGCTGTTCTCCCCGAGGAGGACATCCTTGTTCTTCCTGCGACTTGAGCTGCGACCGCCGGTCACCATGGCAACAAAACTGACCACCGCCAGAGTCAGGCAAGTCAGCACGACCACGTTCATTTTTCACAGGGCTCCCTGCCAAATCCGAGGCGACTGCAGCATCCCCGCCGCAGCGAGCTCCCTGCTCCTCCTCCAGGACTGTGGAGTCAGAACATCCAGGCTAACGCCGGTGGTTTGGTCCTGCTGGGTCGTCCTCCAGGAAGCTCCAGGATGGGACTAGGACTTCAGGACACCTCCTCCAGGAAGCTCCAGGATGGGACCAGGACTTCAGGACACCTCCTCCAGGAAGCTCCAGGATGGGACTAGAACTTCAGGACACCTCCTCCAGGAAGCTCCAGGATGGGACCAGGACTTCAGGACAAGGCAAAGGCATGAGAAAGATTTGGAGGCTTCTCCTCAGAAGTCAAGTTGATGCAGCTCCTTCGTCTGCAGCTGGGGTGTCCTCCAGGATTCTTCTTGTCTTCTTCCTCTCATCCATCCGTCCCTCTCGTCTCTCCCTTTTGGATCTGTCTGCTTCGTCTCCGGTTTTGTGGTTTTACCTCTGATTAAAATCAATATGAATCTATTCCTCGCAGCGATGGAGGAACGACACTAATTCCACTCTAATCCTCTTATCTCCAGCCACGGCAATCTTTCACTAACCTACAAACATGCAGCCCCACGTCCATCAGTAATCAGGATTGTCTCTGTGGGACAATGACAGAGCCGGCACCAGGTCCAGGCTCACCTTCAGTGTTGTGTGTGAGCTCACACTTTCAGAAGAGAAAACATGAATCAGCAGTTTAAGAAGCACTTCACTTCACAGAGTGAAACATTGTCGTGGTTGACTGAGATGCAATCCAAGCAGAAATGGAGATAACAGTCTAATCCAGCTTCTTCTCAGTGAACACCTCTGAGGGACAGAATCTCACTGACTGACAGGAACAAGACGTCCTGCAAAAACATGTAGAGGTGTTGGTTCAAATCCTGACAAAAACTGGACAGTACCACTTCACAATAAGAGCGCCTCCATTAATTATTAATAATACAACATCTTCTTTCAGCGGATCTGCCTGCAGGGTTCACCACCTCACTCTGTCCCCTGTCCTCACTATCCTCTGTCCTCTGTCCTCACTATGTCCTCTGTCCTCACTCTGTCCTCACTATGTCCTCTGTCCTCACTCTGTCCACTGTCCTAACTCTGTCCCCTGTCCTCACTCTGTCCTCATTATGTCCTCTGTCCTCACTATGTCCTCTGTCCTCACTCTGTCCTCACTATGTCCTCTGTCCTCACTGTCCTCTGTCCTCACTATGTCCTCACTCTGTCCCCTGTCCTCACTCTGTCCCATGTCCTAACTCTGTCCCCTATCCTCACTCTGTCCCCTGTCCTCACTTTGTCCCCTGTCCTCACTCGGTCCCCTGTCCTCACTCTGTCCCCTGTCCTCACTCGGTCTCCTGTCCTCATTCTGTCCCATGTCCTCACTATGTCCTCACTCTGTCCACTGTCCTAACTCTGTCCCCTGTCCTCACTCTGTCCCATGTCCTCATTCTGTCCTCTGTCCTCACTCTATCCTCTGTCCTCACTCTGTCCCCTGTCCTCACTCGGTCCCCTGTCCTCATTCTGTCCCATGTCCTCACTATGTCCTCACTCTCTCCCCTGTCCTCATTCTGTCCCATGTCCTCACTATGTCCTCACTCGGTCCCCTGTCCTCATTCTGTCCCATGTCCTCACTATGTCCTCACTCTCTCCCCTGTCCTCATTCTGTCCCATGTCCTCACTATGTCCTCACTCGGTCCCCTGTCCTCATTCTGTCCCATGTCCTCACTATGTCCTCACTCAGTCCTCTGTCCTCACTCTGTCCCCTGTCCTAACTCTGTCCCCTGTCCTCACTCTGTCCCATGTCCTCATTCTGTCCTCTGTCCTCACTCTGTCCTCTGTCCTCACTCTGTCCTCTGTCCTCACTCTGTCCCCTGTCCTCACTCTGTCCTCTGTCCTCACTCTGTCCCATGTCCTCACTCTGTCCTCACTTTGTCCTCACTCTGTCTCATGTCATCATTCTGTCCCATGTCCTCACTATGTCCTCTGTCCACAGTAGGTCCTCACTCTGTCCTCTGTCCTCACTATGTCCTCTGTCCTCACTCTGCCCTCTCTATGTCCTCTGCCCTCACTATGTCTTCTGTCCTCACTATGTCCTCTGTCCTCACTATGTCCTCTTTTCTCACTCTGTCCTCTGTTCTCACTCTGTCTTCACTATGTCCTCTTTTCTCACTCTGTCCTCATTCTGTCCTCTGTTCACACTCTGTCCTCTGTCCTCACTATGTCTTCTGTCCTCACTATGTCCTCTGTCCTCACTATGTCCTCTTTTCTCACTCTGTCCTCTGTCCTCACTCTGTCCTCTGTCCTCACTCTGTCCTCTGTCCTCACTCTGTCCTCTGTTCTCACCCTGTCCTCTGTCCTCACTATGTCCTCTGTCCTCACTATGTCCTCTTTTCTCACTCTGTCCTCTGTTCTCACCCTGTCCTCTGTCCTCACTATGTCCTCTTTTCTCACTCTGCCCTCTTTTCTCACTCTGTCCTCACTATGTCCTCTGTCCTCACTATGTCCTCTTTTCTCACTCTGTCCTCACTTTGTCCTCTTTTCTCACTATGTCCTCTTTTCTCACTCTGTCCTCACTATGTCCTCTTTTCTCACTCTGTCCTCACTATGTCCTCTTTTCTCACTCTGTCCTCTGTCCTCACTCTGTCCTCTGTTCTCACTCTGTCCTCACTATGTCCTCTTTTCTCACTCTGTCCTCATTCTGTCCTCTGTTCTCACTCTGTCCTCTGTCCTCACTATGTCTTCTGTCCTCACTATGTCCTCTGTCCTCACTATGTCCTCTTTTCTCACTCTGTCCTCTGTCCTCACTCTGTTCTCACTCTGTCCTCTGTTCTCACTCTGTCCTCTGTTCTCACTCTGTTCTCACTCTGTTCTCACTCTGTCCTCTTTTCTCACTCTGTTCTCACTCTGTTCTCACTCTGTTCTCACTCTGTCCTCTGTTCTCACTCTGTCCTCTGTTCTCACTCTGTTCTCACTCTGTCCTCTGTCCTCACTCTGTCCTCTGTTCTCACTCTGTCCTCTGTTCTCACTCTGTCCTCTGTCCTCACTCTGTCCTCTGTTCTCACTCTGTCCTCTCTCACTCTGTCCTCTGTTCTCACTCTGTCCTCTGTCCTCACTCTGTCCTCTGTTCTCACTCTGTCCTCTGTCCTCACTCTGTCCTCTGTTCTCACTCTGTCCTCTGTCCTCACTCTGTCCTCTGTCCTCACTCTGTCCTCTGTTCTCACTCTGTCCTCTGTCCTCACTCTGTCCTCTGTTCTCACTCTGTCCTCTGTCCTCACTCTGTCCTCTGTTCTCACTCTGTCCTCTGTTCTCACTCTGTCCTCTGTCCTCACTCTGTCCTCTGTTCTCACTCTGTTCTCACTCTGTCCTCTGTTCTCACTCTGTCCTCTGTCCTCACTCTGTCCTCTGTTCTCACTCTGTCCTCTGTCCTCACTCTGTCCTCTGTCCTCACTCTGTCCTCTGTTCTCACTCTGTCCTCTGTCCTCACTCTGTCCTCTGTTCTCACTCTGTCCTCTGTTCTCACTCTGTCCTCTGTCCTCACTCTGTCCTCTGTCCTCACTGTCCTCTGTCCTCACTGTCCTCTTTTCTCACTCTGTCCTCTGTCCTCACTCTGTCCTCTGTCCTCACTCTGTCCTCTGCCTCTGTCCTCACTCTGTCCTCTGTTCTCACCCTGTCCTCTGTCCTCACTATGTCCTCTGTCCTCACTATGTCCTCTTTTCTCACTCTGTCCTCTGTTCTCACCCTGTCCTCTGTCCTCACTATGTCCTCTTTTCTCACTCTGCCCTCTTTTCTCACTCTGTCCTCACTATGTCCTCTGTCCTCACTATGTCCTCTTTTCTCACTCTGTCCTCACTTTGTCCTCTTTTCTCACTATGTCCTCTTTTCTCACTCTGTCCTCACTATGTCCTCTTTTCTCACTCTGTCCTCACTATGTCCTCTTTTCTCACTCTGTCCTCTGTCCTCACTCTGTCCTCTGTTCTCACTCTGTCCTCACTATGTCCTCTTTTCTCACTCTGTCCTCATTCTGTCCTCTGTTCTCACTCTGTCCTCTGTCCTCACTATGTCTTCTGTCCTCACTATGTCCTCTGTCCTCACTATGTCCTCTTTTCTCACTCTGTCCTCTGTCCTCACTCTGTTCTCACTCTGTCCTCTGTTCTCACTCTGTCCTCTGTTCTCACTCTGTTCTCACTCTGTTCTCACTCTGTCCTCTTTTCTCACTCTGTTCTCACTCTGTTGTTCTCACT
>JBBPBX010098273.1:0-12719 GCA_038048925.1 Garcialebias charrua
GTAGGTTTTAAATACCTTTTCGGTAAAAACCTCCACCCTGATATAAAAGAGTCAGTTCAAGTGATGGCTAATTTCAGAGACAAGACCATCAAGGAAATGAAACAATGCGCCGTAAATGTTTTCGAGGCCCGCATGGAATGCAGAACACCCGTAGAGGTGTTCACGAGTGCGAGAGCCGACTCCCAATCGCTGGAACTGGAAGGGACGCGAGCACCAGCTCCCTATCCACCGACAGGCGAAAAGAAACAGACCTTTCACCCTGACAAACCACAAAGTGGGGGTGTCCGCTTGAGGAAAAACCCAAGGTGGCTCAAGCAAAACACGGAGGGTGAACAAAAGGATCAAAAGGGGGGTGCGCGTCCAACGAGTAAAGATTATGGGTACAAGGGTAACCCATATAACCAAGGGTGGTCCCAGCAGGAACCCCCGAACCAAGGGTGGTCCCAGAGGGGACACCCGAAGCCAGTCTGGGCCCGGAAGGGGCCCCCACGCCGTGGACCTGCTCCCCCTACCCCTCAAACTGAACAGTCCGAGACAGACAAAAAATCGCAGAAGTCCCGGAGGAAAGGCCGTAGCCCTCTGTCCCCAGAAGTCAAGGAGGAAATACGTCAGATGTTCGACACGTGGGAAAATACTAAAAATGAGAACAAACCCGGTGTGATGTGTAGCACTATCATTGATAGTAACTCTGAACATTCTAACAACAACAATGCCACAGTTGCTGGCAGTCACCAAGACATTGGTGGCCAGGATGCTGACAATCAGGGTAATGACAGTCGAATCGTTGACAGTCCAGAATGTGACAGTCAACAGAACGTTGACTGTAACCATGACTTCATTGTTACGGAGCCTGAGCACCCCTCGTCAGAAAAAGGGGGGGAAAGCTCACTCACCGTTGAAAGTGGCTCGCCACGAACTGAACAGTCAGACCCATGTGTGTCTGCACTAACAGTACTGATAAATGAAGGTCACACAGTCAGGGGTAGGCGTGATAAACGTCGGAGACAACCTGGTGAGTTCCTGTGTGACATTATCAGAAAGGGGCCCGCTAAGAAGGCTTACCTGTCCATCACGTTGGAAGGGATCCTCAGAAAAGAGGCCCTCTTGGATGGTGGGGCAGACATATCCGTTATGTCACCCACACTGTTAGAAGAGCTGCGGCTGGCCGCTAGCGGTGTTGACAGGGAAATACCCCTCAGAGAATGTGCTATAGTTTTGCAGGGTCTCTCGGAGACGAGTACAACCCTAACAGCTATAGCAATGGTTCACATGCAGATTGGTGAGACGACACTATACCACCCGGTATACGTGTCCACCGTTGACTCATGCCCATTTTTGGTTGGCCAAGACTTTATAAACCGCTTCGACGCGGTTATAGATTATGGCGATCAGACAATGTGGACCAGAGTGAGTCAACCACTGCCGATCGATATGCCTACACAGAGTAACACTGACCGTCTAACGGCAGGTACCGCGGAAGGCAAAAGGGAATGCTCAGACGAGAGCACAATCCCTGTGGGTGAACCTCCAACTACAGGTGAGGCAGTAGAGGTCCAACAAGAGAGCCCCCTCTGCGAGCTGAAACAGTTGGCACTCACCGAACACTACCTACCACAGGTAGTCAAAGGTGTTGAGATTCAAGGATCCCACACCGATGATGCTGTTCTGTCCCCTTGGACGGAGAAATCAGCGATCAGCCAAGCTTTCTTTGGAACCTTGGTTAAGAAACAGTTGGGTCTCGGAATGAACAAAAAGGCTTTCCGCTTCCCGTTAGACCCCAACGATAAACAGGTAATGACTGCTAAAGGGATCATTGACCTTAAACTAATCTGGAACCAACGAGAACTGGATCACCCGTTCCTCGTGGTCCCGAACTTACCACATACAACCTACATAGGCTCCGACATTTTGGTAAGATTAGGTGTCCGAGTGGACGTCAACAACAATGCACTGTGGTCACTAGATACAGCCACGAAGGACTCTCCTGTGTTAACCACAGAGAACCTTAAGGCTGGACAGACCATTCCAGAGGTCTGCCAGGTTGCTAACAGCCATAACACTGTGGTGCCACCTCAGGTTATGAACAAGCCGGTGATGATTCACATCATGAAAGGACAGGCTATTAGAACAAAACAGGCATGCTTTCAACCATCTCCTATGTTTTTCAACTTAGGACTGTCCATGGAGGCCACATGCCAAGTGACCCTCGACGGCAGAACCACGACTGTCGCTGTGTGTAACACGAGCACAGAAGAGGTACTGATCCCAAAGCGCTCACAGCTAGGATGGTTGATCTCTACTGATTTTCATGATTTTGAACTAAGCATTCCATTTCTGGGAGGACTCCCAGAAAACTTGATCCCAAGTCATCATTCGGGGCGAGTCTTGTTCACAAAACCAACACAGGCCATAGCTCTTTTCTCCCCCACTGAGTCCGACCGGGACATTGTCCACAGGTTCGGTTTCAACCAAGGAGAAAGTCTAGGCCCTCAAACTTACAGTGCACTACCTGTTGACAGGTTTTATGACACTGAAGGGGACTCACTGGAGCTCCCCAGAGAACAAGAACCGCTCTCATTTGCTTCACAGATAGACCAGGTGGTCGCTCAGGCCGACGCCTTGGAAACTGATGAAGACAGGGACAAACTTCGCAAAGTTCTGCTAAAATATGAAAAATCATTCTCAACTGACTCGATGGATTGTGGGTTGACCACGCTCCACACAGTGAGCATCCCAACCCCGCCTAATGCTCCCCCTGCATTTGTCAGACAGTACAAGATTCCTCTGGCAGCACATCAACCTATCAGAGAAATCATTAATGACCTGTTAGAAAAAGGTATCATCCGATACTGTAACAGCACTTACTCTGCGCCTTTATGGCCGGTGTTAAAACCAAATGGTAAGTGGAGACTCACTATAGACTACCGAAAGCTAAACAAACAAGTTCCCTTATCCAGATGGCCTATGACGCAACTCCAACAGGAACTGCCCAAGGTCACCAATGGTAAGTACTTCTCGACCCTCGACGTCGCCTCTGGTTTTTGGACCATCCCTGTGCGCGCCGAGGACCAGTACAAACTAGCTTTCACTTTTGGTGGCCGTCAATACACCTTTAACAGGTGTCCCTTTGGCTACGCTAACTCACCTGCAGAGTTCAACATCTTCTTGAACAAAGCATGTCCAGACGCCCACGAGCGTGGAACACTGATCTACGTGGACGATGTCCTTTTGAGGCAGCCAACACTGGACTCACATTTGGCTGAGATCGACCACGTTCTGAATCAGCTAACAACTGCTGGTGCTAAAATATCACTGTCGAAGTGCCAGTGGTGCAGAACCAAGGTGGACTACGTTGGCCTACTTGTAGGTCCAGACGGAGTACAACCACAGCTGACTCGCACCCAAGGCCTTGACAATCTCAAAGTCCCCACCAGTCTCAAAGAACTACAAAGTTTTCTTGGCGTGTGTAACTACTCGAACCAGTTCATAGAGAACTATGCAGACCTTGCAAAGCCACTGACTGAACTCCTTAAGAAAGACGTTCCATTTGTCTGGACTGACAAACAGCAGCAGGCTATGGACGCTCTTATAAACAGGATCAAGTCAGCCCCTTGTTTAGTCTACCCGGACTACAACAAAGAGTTTTACTTGGAAGTGGGCTTCTCAGCTCATTGCATAAGTGCAGGTCTATACCAGATACACGACAGAGACAAACGTGTAGTAGCCTACGCCAGCAAAACGATGGCAGGCCCCGAATTGAGATTCTCAGACTGTGAGAAAGCTTTACTGACCACAGTGTGGGCAGTTAAACATTTCTCCAGCTACATTGGTGGACAGAAAATCATTGTGGAAACACAACACCAGCCAGTGACTTTTCTTAACAGTGAACGCATCAGAGATGGTGTGGTGACAAACTCACGTGTTGCAACGTGGCTCATGGCGCTTCAAAGTTTTAACCTAGACATACGTTATGGTCAAAACAAGAAGTCTCATCTGGGGACGGACTTGGCAATCTGCCAGAAGTGTACACAAGATGTACCAGCCACCCAGCCGCCGGTTGAGGTAAAACCCCCAGTAACTGAAGACCCGAATCACCACTTCTTTGATGACAATATCTGCAAAGATATGACAACATTGTACGTGGATGGATCTTCATTCCTCCGCGACAAGATCTGCAGAGCAGGTGTTGGAGGGGTCCTCCTCCAAGACCAAGAGCAGATAACTTTCAGCTACAAATTAGGATCTCAGACTTCTCAGTACGCTGAGATTGCAGGAATCCTAATAGCTCTCCAGATGGTAGTAGAACGCTCCATCAAGACGCTAGTCATCTGCACTGACTCTAACTATGCTCGTTTGAGTTTCGCTTGTCACCTCGCTGTGTGGAAACTGAACGGTTTCCTAACAAGCGACAGAAAAGTGGTCAAACACAAAGAGCTTTTCATAGCGTGTGATCACTTGGTGACATCACACGACTTACAGATCTACTGGAAGAAAGTTCCAGGGCATTCTAGAGTCCCAGGCGATGACAAGCACTACAATGACATTGCAGACTCCTTAGCCAAAGAAGGAGCCGACGAAGGTCCTCTATGGTCCTTCGACCCCTCCTGGTTAATCGAGACTCTGCCAACACAACCTTCAGTCAGAGTTATGGCAGTCACACGTGCACAGGCCGCAGCCAGACCTGCTGACAACGCAGTCTCTGTACGACCTGCACTGACTGACCCAGACATCATCCAACTACAAAAGTCGGATCCTGCTATCAACTCCATGATACTGTACCTGACTGATCCGAACAAAAATAGTCCGTCTAAAGACGACCTGGATTCCGATCCAGACCTTAAGGTCCTTTATCAGCTGCGCAAACAGCTAAAACTAATCAAGGGCATCTTAACTTTCGCTCATGGACCAACGTCCTCACCTGTGTTCGTGGTTCCCCATGACCAAAGGGGGGTAATGTTAGTCCATGCCCATGATCTCCCGTCCGCAGGACACAAAGGAGATAAAGCCACGCTGACGGCATTAAAACAAATTGCCTATTGGCCTGGAATGAAAAAGGATGTCAAGGACTACATTGAAGGGTGCGTGGTCTGTGGCCAGTTTCAGCCAACCAGACCACTTCACAGAGCACCACTGCAAAGCAGAGGCATTGCATTCCCATGGTCTGACCTCCAGATCGACTGGGTTGGACCACTCACTAAGAGCTCTAGAGGAAATAAATATTTTCTCACGGTAACCTGTGCATTTACCAAATGGGTAGAATGCCTACCAGCTCCTAACGACACAGCACAAACAACTGCTATGTTGTTAATGAATCATATATTCTCAAGGTTTGGACTTCCCCTTCGGGTGAACTCAGACCAAGGTACACACTTCACAGGTGAAGTGATGAAAGAACTGTGGAAGACGCTAGGCGTCAAGGCCAACTTTCATGTCGGCTACCACCCACAGGCTTCAGGCCAAGTTGAGAGAGCAAACAGAACTGTGGTGAGTATTTTGAAGAAATACGTGGCTGCAAACCACAAGGACTGGGATGTGAAACTCCCTCTGGTCCTCATGGCCATAAGAGCCACTCCACACACATCAACTGGCATCTCTCCCTTCGAGATGATGACCGGTCGACAGATGACTCTCCCTCTACACCTGTTGTACCAACCAGGCGACGCCGTCATGGCGACAGCCTACACTACACAACAATACATGAAAGATTTGAATGTACACCTCAGAAACACTTTTGCTTTCGCCCAGAAAAACCTGGAAAGGTCCGCTGAAGGACGCAAGGCGTACTATGACCAGAAGGCCTCTCACAATGAACTCCAAGTGGGAGACAGAGTCTGGTACTATACGTTCGCCCCAGCAACCGGGAAAGGAGAGTCCGGGACCGGAACTCTCGCCCGCAAACTAATGCCCAGGTGGACTGGACCTCATCTGATAACAGACAAAGTGTCCTCAGTCGTCTACGAGATCAAAATCAGCAAAGGCCGCAAAGAGCCAATTGCTAAATGGGTACATCGAAATCAGATCAAACCTTACAAGGCGTTCAATGACTCCACAAAAGACAAAGATCTCACAAACTCACCGACTTCATGGGATAATAAGGTCGTCCAAACACAAGTTAGTAAATAAACTAATCAGGTTTAAACTACCATATTTCCCACCCTATAAGTCGCATTGTCCAACTTGAACTTAGAAACGCTAAGTCCAACACCCACAACAAAAACTAATCTTAACAACCATTTAAATCCACAAGATTTAAGTTGACCTCGGTCATAAAGTTGAGACCTGTTTTCTTGTGTGTTGCACTTTGGAATCTGACGACAAGAGTGTGTCGAAGCAGTGAAACGTTGTTTCCTTGTTGTTTAGTCATTACTGTTGTCATTATTTGAGATATTGTTGTGGTTCTGGACACTCCCAGCCAAAAAAGGTTTTGTATTAACATTGATTAATGCATAAGATGGATCTAACTATGCCAACATGCAGTTCGTTTTGTTAAATCTCAACCGTTGAAGAGTCAATGTAGTTTAAAGCTACTCAAGGTACCATAAACTACACTGGCCTCACGATTTCTAAATTGAACCGATTCGATCGTTTCTATTCTAGATTATCTATTCATTTTGATGAGTCTCGCCATAGACTTCAAAATTTATTAGGTACACCAAATCCTACGTCGTTCGTCTAAAAGACAACAGACATTTAGATCAAACTATATTTCATTTTTCTACTTTAGTTTAACCTAAACTAAGTAATGAATGGAGGAATAGTTTGGAATTAGAGGCCTTCGTTACAGAAGCCCTCCAAAATTCTATAGGTATAGATCCCTATATCTAATTTACAGAATTGATCCACCCCTTAATTGGTAATTATAGCTGATCTAAACCATGATAGCTTACATACCAGGTGCATATAGGTAGGGCCTAATGTAAAATCCCAATCATAAGCCCACCTAAAACCACATAATTGCATGACACATAGAACCAGAGTGGCACTGACTGGAGACCAACCAGCCAACAACCTTCGATGTGGGGACCTGCAGCTCCAACGCTTGGTCTTCAACCTTCATCCAAGGATCGCCTCCTCTGCGTCAATCGAGGGATCCCCTCTACATGCTGATTATGAAAACAATTGTTGCTGATCAATCAACAAAACTAATCGTTGTGGATTTACTGCTGTGGGATTACCGCTGTGGATTATAAGACTTTGTTTTCCAAAGGATCACAGACTTTGTTTTCCAAGAGTTAACAGACTCAGTTTTCCGAGGGATTAAAAGCTTACCGCAATGGGATTACCTACGAACAGTATGGAAGTTCCAAAAACTTTATGGGATTATAATTTTTGATTTTTTCTTTTCCACTCGCCGGATTACTTCAAGATCAGAGACAGTTCAAGGTTTCCTTTCGTGTTGGACCCCATCCCCAACGACTGGCGATGGCTTCCAAAAGGGGGGAGATGTAGTGGACATGACCTTGTCCACTTTTAAGACACCTGTGTACTTTTGAACTGTCCAGTGATGACCTTTACTGACCTCTCAGTAAAGCAGGACATTTAACACAATTATTCCATTAGTTATAATCTGAGGACATATAGTCACTAAAAGAGACTATTTCTATATCTTGATTTTATTCTAATGTAATCAAGAATAACTTTTGTCATTCTCATGATGGTGCTTTTAAGCTGTGTTATTCTGTGAGAGTTAAACTGTGTCCACTGCTGTGTTAAAGGGAAATATCGGGTCACAGAGACCCGACTGTTCTGTTTAGAAATAAGAAGACAGTTTAATCAGTTGTTTTTCATTGAACAAGGCTCCAGCTTTCTCTGTCTGTTCCTAAACAAATCTCCCTCTGCTGCTGCTTGTTAACCTTGGGTTTGATAAGACAAATGAACTCCTCGACTGGTCCTTCCTTAAGTACTAGTCTAAACTGTGCGGAAACGCTTCAGTCTTTGAATGGACAAAGAGTTTGAATGGACGGAGACCTGAAAGCTCTCTGCCTTGCAGCTGGTCAAGCTTGGTCAAGAGCCAAAGACTAACTTGTCAGCTAGAACTGATGGACGTCTCCATCCAGTTCCCCGAGCAAAAGCTCCAAAGTTCTTAATGAACTTCCTTTGAGAAACATCTCGTCTTGAAGTCAGCCAGAAGCTGCCACATGTTTCTGACGGCTGACGCGGATCCGAGGAGACGTTGGAAGTAAACGACCAGTTCAGACGTACGAGGGCCGGAAGGACTCCGTGCACCTGGGAGGCTGGCAATATCTTTATCAGACGCATCGTCAAAAGGTAAAGAGCGGTTTACAAACGTACCTGGGATTTAGCCGAAGTCGGATGGAATGTGTCATCTCTGGTTACACTCGAGATAAATAACTTAATCTCTCCAACCTCTTATTCCTCCTACTCTTTCCCCTCTCTATCTAAGCTGGAAACTATATTTTTAAGCTAAAAGAGCCCACAGACTAAATATGTTAACATCCAATATTTATGTCTGTTGTGTTGAATTTAAGTGTGCTGACGTTTTAAATTGAAAGAAAGTGAAATCATGTCAATCAAGTGTAATGGTGTTAATTTAGTTGATTTATTCTAAATAAATGATAGTGTCTCTTTGACATATCAAACTAAGTTAACGTCTTTGTCACTTAATGGCTCTGTTTATTTATCCATCATAAAGATCACAGAAATATTGAATAAACTGAAAAAGAAGAGAATCCGTGAATTTACTATTCAATCTGAATAAGTAGATTAATTAAGGATAAAGAGGTCAGTATTAATATTGACCTCCACTTTAATTCTTACAGTACTCAACAGATTTAATGAAAAGTAATAAAAATACATGAAAATAACGACTCACCGTCGCGTGGTATACACAGAACACAAAATAGAATCCTCCGGCCGCGTTAATTTGGCTTGAAACAGCTGGGTTTTCTAAGGATTTGTCCAAGTACCCAGCACAAACAGCTAGCCACGGAATTAGCCTCTGAGTTCACCTCTAACCCGGAAGCTGTCGAGATGGAATAGTCCATTTTTAGTAGGGGGATAATGAAATCAACCGTTTTTTAAATTGCTTATTTAATGATTGTTTTCATCGTAACTATAATTATTTTTATGTTAAATGTAGATTAACAAGCAGGATCAATGTTAGGAATTAGGTGACTGGCCGGGGCGCGGCGGGGCCGGGGCCTCATGCTGATGGGATCCCCAGGCATTTACCTACATGGTAGATCCCCCCCTCTGCTCCCTCCCCCCTCCAACCCTCCCTCCCCCCTCCAACCCTTCCTCCTCTCTGCTGTTTACGGTGGGGAAAAAGGTAAAACAAGCAGCATTATGAGCTTGTAAATAAGTTTATTGGTTTTTACTGATAGATAATTAGTTATTAGCGGTACTGCATTTTAAATAAAAATAGCAGAAATCCGCTTATGAATTATAAAAGTTAGTCAATTCACAAAAACGCTGACAAAAAGTTTAGGTCCACTGTAAGCGGAATAGCGATTTAGCGCTCCCTAGCGTTCATTCGCCCACCTTTGACAATTACCAATTAAGGGGTGGATCAATTCTATAAATCAGATACAGTATAGGGATCTATACCTATAGAATTTTGGAGGGCTTCTGTAACGAAGGCCTCTAATTCCAAACTATTCCTCCATTCATTACTTAGTTTAGGTTAAACTAAAATAGAAAAATGAAATATAGTTTGATCTAAATGTCTGTTGTCTTTTAGACGAACGACGTAGGATTTGGTATTCCTAATAAATTTTGAAGTCTATGGCGAGACTCATCAAAATGAATAGATAATCTAGAATAGAAACGATCGAATCGGTTCAATTTAGAAATTGTGAGACCAGTGTAGTTTATGGTACCTTGAGTAGCTTTAAACTACATTGACTCTTCGACGATTGAGATTTAACAAAACGAACTGCATGTTGGCATAGTTAAATCCATATCATTCATTAACCAATGTTAATACAAAACCTTTTTGGCTGGGAGTGTTCAGAACCAAACAATATCTCAACTAATGACAACAGTAATGACTAAACAACAAGGAAACAACGTTTCACTGCTTCGACACACTCTTGTCGTCAGATTCCAAAGTGCAACACACAAGAAAACAGGTCTCAACTTTATGACCGAGGTCAAATTAAATCTTGTGGATTTAAACGGTTGTTAAGATTAGTTTTTTGTTGTGGGTTTTAGGCTTAGCGTTTCTAAGTTCAAATTGGACAATGCGACTTATAGGGTGGAAAATACGGTAGTTTAAACCTGATTAGTTTATTTACTAACTTGTGTTTGTACGACCTTATTATCCCATGAAGTCGGTGAGTTTGTGAGATCTTTGTCTTTTGTGGAGTCATTGAACGCCTTGTAAGGTTTGATCTGATTTCGATGTACCCATTTAGCAATTGGCTCTTTGCGGCCTTTGCTGATTTTGATTTCGTAGACGACTGAGGACACTTTGTCTGTTATCAGATGAGGTCCAGTCCACCTGGGCATTAGTTTGCGGGCGAGAGTTCCGGTCTCGGACCCTCCTTTCCCGGTTGCTGGGGCGAACGTATAGTACCAGACTCTGTCTCCCACTTGGAGTTCATTGTGAGAGGCCTTCTGGTCATAGTACGCCTTACGTCCTTCAGCGGATTTTTCCAGGTTTTTCTGGGCGAAAGCAAAAGTGTTTCTGAGGTGTACATTCAAATCTTTGTCTTTGGCATGGCCTAACATCACCCCCCTTTGGTCATGGGGGACCACGATCACAGGTGAGGACGTCCGTCCATGGGCACAAGTTAGGATGCCACCGTTTAGTTTAAGCTGTTCGCGCAGCTGAGAGAAGACGGTACACAGGAATCGTTTAGGATTTGGCCAACGTATCTTCTTACGTTTACCTCTTTCCGTGTAATTCAGGTGTGTCACAACCGTCGGCGCAGTCGCAGGTGTGTCTGATTGTACAGACTGCGACGGGTCACTGTCGTTGCGTGTGTCTTCCCACCTCTCGACTGAAGAGAGGCTCTTTGAGTCTGTAAAAACTATGTCATTTCTGACTAGTTCTAGACACAAATGTCCCTGAACCAAGGTCTCATCGAAAGCTTGGCTGATAGCCGAATTACCTGTCCCAGAGGACAGTACAGCAAACTCGGTGTGGGGTCCTTGGATCTCCACACCTTTCTCTACCTGTGGTAGGTAATGTGAGTTTGCCCCCTTCTTGTCTGAAGAGGGGTCCTCGTAGTCTGCAACAATGATGTCCAAGTGACTGTCAGCGTTTGGTTGACTGTCATTTTCTGGACTCAGATGCCCTTGAACCAAGGTTTCATTGAAAGCTTGGTTGATTGCCGAATTACCTGTCCCAGAGGACAGTACAGCGTCTTCGGTGTGGGATCCTTGGATCTCAACACCTTTCACTACCTGTGGTAGGCAGTGGTCAGGGAGTGCTGAATGTGTCAGCTCACAGAGGAGGTTCTCTTGTTGGGCCAGAGTTTGGTCCAACTTTTGGGTCTCTTCTGACTCACCTGTAGTTGAAGGTTCACTTACCGGGCTCTTGTCCTTGGATGAGGCGTCCCGTGTGTCCTTTGCGGTACCTGCGGTTAGGCAGTCTGTATCACAACTAGGAGGCACTTTTATTGGCAGGGGTTTTCTCACTGTGCTCCACATTTTCCGTCGACCATAATCTATAATCGCGTTGAAGCGGTTTATAAAATCTTGGCCAACCAAAAATGGGAATGAGTCAAGTTTAGACACGTACACCGGGTGGTGTATTGTCATTTCGCCAATCTGCATGTGAACCATAGCCATAGCTGTTAGGGTTGTTCTCGTCTCTGCGAGACCCTGTAGCTCAATAGCACATTTCTCAAAGGGTATTTGCCTGTCAACACCGTTAGCGGCGGTCCACAGCTCCTCGAACAGCTTGGCCGACATAATAGTTATATCAGAACTGCCATCCAGGAGGGCTTCACGCTCAAGGACACCTTCCAGTGTGATAGGCAGGTAAGCTTTCTTAGCCACCCCCCTTTGTATAAAGTTACACAGAAACCTCACAGGTCTTGGCCCACGTTTCTGTTCACGTGTGACTCTGTCTGTGTAATCTTGTTTACTGTCAGCATCTTGTTCGCTGTCAGCATCATGACCTTCAGGATGTTGTTGTGTGTCAGCAATTGGTTTGCTGTCAACATCCATGGCAATGTTGGTAGTAGTGTGCGCTGAGTTATTTGTGTGCTCTGAGTCTTTGTGAAAGACAGTGCTACACATCGCTCCAGGTTGGTCAATGTTGATAGTGTCATTATCAATGATAACGCCACTCATTGTATCAGGTTGGTCAAGCACAGTAACATTCAAATCTACTGACAAACTACTTACTTCCTCTGTCTCTTCCGAGCATAGAGGTGTTGGGCCATTATTCCGGGACATTCGTGACTCTTTGCCTGTCTCGAACTGTTCAGTTCGAGGCGCGGGAGGTGCAGTTCCAAGGCTCGGGGGTGGCTGTTGGGACCACGCATAGTTACATGAGTATAGGTCCTCATCCTTCAATTTCTTTTGAAGTCCACCCACCGATTGACCTCGGTTTTCACCCATCTGGTTCGATCTGAACCGTTGTGGGTCTCTTAGAGAGTGAACACCTACCTTTTGTGGTTCGTTGCTTGTCTCAGACTTTTCAATCTGAGGTGCTTCAGGGGCGGGGCTCCCTTTAAACCATTTTGAGTCACTGTTCCAGCTGGTACCAACATTTCGGTGTATGTCAGTTTGAAAATCTTGTTCAT
>JBBPBX010098275.1:0-12718 GCA_038048925.1 Garcialebias charrua
TTGATTTGATTTGATGTTTATTCATTCATTTTAAAAGAACAATACAAGACAGTTTCATCAGATACAAGAATACAAGTAGGATAAAATGAAGGGAGCAGAAAGAAGATGAAATCTTATTATATCTGCCCCTTATTTCACAGTTTGTTCAACCAATGATAACCTTCAAACTACATCACAAAATGAATAACTCTACTTAATTTTTCTAACTGTAATATACAAACTACATCACAAAATGAATAGTTTTAAGTGTTAGCAAAATTGCATTTACAACCAAAATTAAACATATAAACCAGAGCAGGGACGTGCAGAGCCCACTAAAGGGGCAGGTGTTCAAAAAAAGGGGGCACATCTAACCGCATTTTAGGACAGAATATTAACAAAGTCACATAGCTTTCAGAGTTTAATCAACAATGATAAATTACAAAATTGAAAAACAAAGGCACAGTGCAACTTTTTAGTGTACGTTTTAGTGTACAGTTGATCTTGTATTGAACGCCTCTTTTGATTTTTAGTGTACTGTAATCTAAAAGTCCAGATCAGGGATGAAGAAGGGGAATTTAATACATTTTTGTCACATACAGTACAAAACAGTTTTGCATCGCTTTGCAATCCTTTGAATTGAACGAGAATGTGCGCGGCCGCTGGGGCTGGGGCAGGCGGGGGCGTGGGTTAGGAGCGTGAGAAGTGAGAAAGCTCTGTTTTTATTGGCTGGTTAAAAACTCTGTTTTTATTGGCTGGTTAACGGCGGGTCACTGTGGGTTTTTAGAAATGCTTTTAGAGAAGCAAGGGGACTATAGTTTTTTTCAGAGATTACTTGTCTAACATCAGTCTGTCAGGAGATAGTGACAGAGTGAAGAAATTTGTTAAAAAACTATTTTTAGAAAACTTACAGACTGCAGCTGAAACTGAGGTTAGTTTTTTTTTTTTTCATTGAATAATTGTGAAACAAATTTAACTCCATACTCTGCGAACCAGACCCTAAACTTACTTGAAGTCTGGATAAAGTTTTTTCCCCTTCATTTGTACGCTTTTATTGGACAGGAGCAACTTGATTGGTTATTACATTTATCTATTATGGTAGTTCAGGGTGAGTTATTTTTAATTCTAAATGAATATTCTTGTTGGACTTTTATTTAAGTGCTATTCTCCTTCAAGATACATTTACCTAACGCTAGAATAAATGCAATGTACATTATGCAGCAAAGGAAGTTAGAAGATCGGACATATATCCATTATGGAGAGATGATAGGTTTTGGATGGGCGATGTGCTCCCTATTGAATTAGTCAGGGATGTCAAAGTCAAATACTGTACATGGAGGGTGTTAATTCTACGTGAGTGAGGTTAGCCGCAGGATCTTGCGACAAGTCCTCACTCCAGCCTCTCCAGTAACGGGTTTTTTAACTTTTATCCTTGCACACGAGTATTACCCGATATGTCTCAAGATTAGTTAGGATTAAGGCTGAGACGAGGTAATTCAACCAGACTGTTACTGTCTTCAAATCTGCATGTCACACCCTGTTTCACTCCGCCGATAGTCCGACTTAGCAGAATGGAGTCAGATCGTATCCCACGGAGAAACACACATTAACGACAGATTACCTCTAGTAGATTGTTATTGTTATCCGTCTGGTTAGTTTTAGAACCTAGGAAAATAAGGTTCCAGGATATTGTTTATATCTTTTTGGCTAACACAACCATTTAAAACCTCCAATAATCTTGTTGTTATCTTTGAACCAAGTTTCCCATCATTTAATATCAAGGTGAGTCAAAGGAAAAATCCAAATTTGTACGTTTTTATGTTTCTTTATTATTTAGTTGCAGGGGAAACAGCATAAGCACTACTTACTACAGAAAAAGATTTAATCAGGTTACATGATTTGCATTTAAGAGAGTTAAGTGATTCACAGCTCACCAAAGATGTCCTCCACACGCTGGGCTTTAATGTGTTTTTAGCTTTAATTGAATTGAGTTCTACTCCAATGTATAATTTGTATAATCTTCTAAAATGTTGGTTTATTCTACAATAATCTGATTCCGATCAAATATGTTTAATCCACCCAGGTAATCTTGGTGTGTTCCAACTTGTGTTTTTATCTCCACCAGGAAAACTTATTTTAATCCTATCAGGAAATCTTATCACCTCCAGGTGATGCTATTGTACTCCAATCAGAAGTCTGCACTTCCAGCAGACTGAACAAATCTTTGTTTAATCCCACATAGGAAAAGCTTGTGTTTTTAATCCTTCAGGAAAAACTTGTTTTGTAATCATCCACTCTAGAAATCTTCATTTAATCCTGTTATTATCCAGTCAGGAAAGCCCGCACTTCCAACAGACTGAATAAGTCTTCGTTGTAATTCCACAGAAAAACTCCAGGTAATTCTGTCGTGTTAAAAATCCCAGTTGTAATCCATCAAAACTGTTTAGGGCTAAAAAATCTGGTAATCCTCCCAGACAAAATCAATTATTCCTCAAAAGTGTTATCCATTCAAAGATATTGTAATCCATTCAGTTGTTCTGCGATGCTGATGAGCAAGGCCTTCAAAGCAGGCCTGAGGTTAAAATTAGAACTTCGTGTTCTCCTGGCTTTTCATCCAAGGTCAGTCAGCTTCTAGCTGGCAGGTCTCACTCCGTGGTCAGACCGAGTGACCCAAAACAATAACTGATTTTCCAATCTCCAGGATCCATTCGGCAAAATCAGCTTTAATCCATCAAAGATTGTTTTCGAAACATTCAGCTCGCTGCAGCCGCAACGAGCACTCCTTTTGTCCAGGAGAAAAACTCTTTTTGAATTAATCCAATTTTCCCAAAGTATCCAGCAAATTCAAAGAATCCTTCATGACTCAAGCAACTTCAAAAGATGTTGTTTTGTTCCACAAAAATATTTTTAGATCAGGAAAAATAGTCTTCCACAAAAAGGCAGCTTTTAATCCATCAATTTTTGTTGTGCAGCACTGATGATCAAGGCTTTTCAAAGCAGGCTGTGACAAGAAAGAACATCCTGTTCTCTCAGACTTTAAACAATCAGTACTCAGTGACCAGGTCTCCAAGCTGATGTCTTTCTTTACATCAAGGGTTCAGAAAAATAGTATATTCCTTTAAATGATGTTTTAATCCTTCATTGCTGTCAAGCTGACGAGAGGCCTTCAGCCGCAGTTAGAAGATGAACAGGGACACTGCGTTCTCCTTATCTTCCAAACTTTTCCAAACATTCAGCTTGCTGCAGTCTGATCTCTCGACGCACAAAACTTCTCTTTAAACTCCTTTTAATCTGTTATGAACAGAAAGGAAAATATCCCTAATTCATTCAGAAGGGAAAAAAAATTGGTTTAATCCATTAATTGAGGTTTATTCCACAGAATTGTTATAAAACAAAAAAATCTTGTAGAAACAAAAATAATTATATCCAGGAAAAATCAGTTACTCCGATAAAAATGTAAAAACATCCATTCACAGCTCCGTTGAGCTTTCAAAGGCCCATTTTGCAGCAGCAGGGAGGACAAAAAAGAACTCCGTGTTCTTTTTAGCTCAAACAAGCTGATAAACCCGTCCGCTTTCAGCGAGAAGATCTCCGCTTTGTTGGTCTCAACCGATTATTTAATCTTCTTGTATAAAAGGAGGCTTTTTTACTGTTATTAATAATTTACTCTTAATATAAATTTAGTTGTGGATTAAACTGGGAATATAACCTACCTTTTTTTGTCAGAAAGTGCCACAAGGGATTTCCAAAAGAATAGGAAATTATTCCATCTCTGAAGCCAGTCCAAATTGTGAAGAAATAAAAAATATTCCAGGCTGAGGGAAAAGGGTCTCTTTGTCCAAAAAGAATCCCTTTTTAGAAAATCCTTATTTCTTCTGTTCGGCTTCCAGAGAGCATCAGTCCATAATCCACAAGAGTTCTTCAAAAGTCCAAAACTCAGCAAAATTTCTTCTCTCAGACAGCCTTATTTATAGTCAAGAAAAGGGTTTGACCCCCACTATTCTAGACAACCATGTCATTTTCCTGTTTTTTCATTGGTCAGTAATGAGGTAACTTTCTCAGCCTTCACCGGACTGGTGACATAATGTCTCCTTCAGCTGTCACCCTCCCTCAGCAGAGAATGACCTAATGCCATCTGTAATCTGGCAAAGTTCCAATTTTTTCAGTCAGAACAAGTTTTCAACTTTCACCCAGATCCTCAAACTGTGGAAAAAAACACTCTTTTAACGTGCTATGTAATGTTCAAAACTATATTTTTCAACCCTCAGCAGTGAAGCATCCTTTAGTTTGCTGTGAATCATAAAAGAAAACATAAAATAACATACATTTTACCCACATACACAATCATATATCTCAATTATAGGATACACATTTCACATAACCATTGCATGTCTGATTTTCTTTGTTGTAAATGCTTGCCCTTTCTAACAGGCTTTGAATCAACCTTGCAGCCTTCTTCTGCTCTTGCCAAAAGTGTACACTTTCTTATCTATCTGACCTATATTGCTTCTGCTCCCAAGCAGACCTCAGCTGTTTATCTATGTGTGTGTGTGCGTGCACGTGTGTGCTTGAGTGTACTCTGTCTGGTGAGAGGCCTGTTCATGTGCCTGTGTGTGTGTGCGCTAAAGCTGCTGTAGCATGGTTCAAAAATTGTTTATTCAAAGATTACATTTTAGTTATCTTTGCTTTAAAAACTCTTTTCATTTTTAACAGGCCTTGATCCACAGAGCTCTGTTTTAAGAGGCCTTCAGCTCATTTGACAACACAGCAAAACACAGCAAAACTAACAGCAGAAAGGTTTGCCTTATCTACTGGACCTAATTCTGTTCAGGCCTCCTGGGCCTGAGTGAGCATGCATATATGACCTTTGCTGTGCGTGTGTTAATGTGAGGCCTGACTCAATCTTATATTTCTTATAGCACAGGGTTAACTGAACACACAACAATGGTTTACCAAAATACAGACAAAGCATATAAAAAGTAAAAAACATACATCATGTTTTTCTGCTTATGAGTTTAAAATGCCATATAAATTAAACTAATCTAGGGTTACTGACGGTGTGTTATTACACCCTGCTCTCAGCCCTGTGCCAAAGGCAACTTACCATGTGTGTGTATATGTGTTGTAAAGATCTTTGCAGCAGTATAAGTCTGTTTTCAACCCAAAAGTCCTGCATATTTTGACATCCCCTGCTTGAAAACAGGCGGTACTGCTCAAACAAGTCCTTCAACACTCATGTGATCATCTCGTCATCTGTCCATGCCATCTGGGACCCCGAGATGTCGTCGTCAGGTCACGCGGGATCCTTGGTGCCTCTGGACCCTGGATTGCTGTTCGCTTCTTCTCAACATCCATCATGGTGTAGTCATCCTGGTCGGTTCCACGTGTGCCGCCCGGCTGAGGTGAGGTCGTCCTCCTCAGGTCATCTCCTCAGGTCATCTCCGGAGATCCTGTAGTGGTCAATGATTCTTCGTTCTCCCTTGTTGATCGAGCATCAGGATCAGCATTCTCACTGGCATGAGGCATCAGTTGTTTCAGCATTCTCCCTGGCTTCAGATATCCTTCAGGCGAGTAGGCAGCCTTGCCATCCACACCTACTGAAGCGGTGGTGTTACAGTAGGTCTTCAAGAATCAGGTCAGACTCTGAGTCAATGGGATCAGCTACTGCTGGTCTGACTGGGATAGCGTCGTCAGGTTCTTCCGGCTTAGCTGGGCCGGTTGTATCAGAACATTGTAAATAAGTAAATAAGTGAAATAAGTAAAGAAGTAAATAAGTAAACTACTAGCAAGAGCCGGGGAGGGTTTTTAAGCGGTGTTGGCTAAAATTATCAATTTCTTTCTGCTTTCGGAATCAAACCTCCTGGGTCGTACTTTGGGACTTTGCTCAGTAGCGTTGATTCTGGCACCGTCTTGTGTTTTACGGTGTGGACAGTCCTGACTTTTGGTTAGGTTTTGATGTTCTCCAGTTCGGTTTCTTCTGATGAAAGGAGGGACTTTGTCACAGTCCAGATGAATATTGCCCCAAAATTCCCAACGAGGGAGTATGGCTTGGCAGCTGTCATCCTTCGGAGGGGCAGGATAAATCACTTCAGCCTCCCAATATCCTTGGTGGCATAATCCCATTAGTGGTCTACAGCCCCAATCACAGTGCCATTCAGGGGTTTCATCGTCCAGATGAATCCAGTTACATCTCGTTGTCCTTTTTATGTTGTGATGCAGGAGCATTATCCAGGTCACAATTCCTTCAGGCAAAATCAGTAGATTGATTACCTTGAAGTGGGGTTTGTCTGGCCCCGTTAGGTTCTCAGCTTCTACTGCAGACACCCATTCAGGGGTGTTTCCCAGCTGGTACATCCAAGCTGGATAGCCTGCTAGTCTTACTCTTTCCCAGGTCTTGGTAAGATTTTCAACAGTTTCATTTCTGTCCCATGGTACGAAGATGTCTCTTTGCGTGGTTTCCCAGCAGGTCATGTTTGCATATTTGGATCTCCCATGGGAGACTTTTACATGCGTTAGGCTCCATGGTCTGATTCCGGCTTGATACAAAATAACCAACAACATAACTAAGCCTATTAACACTACGAATCCCCGCAGCAGGGTTCGTAGACAAGTTGCTTTATCCATTCTCATAATCCTTAAACAGTCCTTAGGTCGGTCAGGGGTCGCCATATCTTCATAGATTTGTGGTACATCTTCATAGATGTGTGGATCTTCTTCATTGATGTGTGGATCTGCATCGCTGTTTGAATCATCTCGACTTAGTCTACTTTCCAGACTTGTCATGTTGAGAGAGTTTCTTTTCAAAGACTTTGCTTCTTTTAGCTCTGGGCTTCCTCCTCGAGCGCCTGTGAGTTGTGGTCACTCGATCTTTGAGGAGCTCCAGATATAGTGGAGAGGGGTGTGGCCATCCAGGTTGCAATCTTTACCACACCCACTTCCACCGAATCACCAGCCATTCGGTAGGTTCAGGCTGGGGTCCTTCCAGGTGCCATTTCTGTTGGGGTTTGGGTCCCCATTTCAATTTGATACTTATTCCTTTTATCGTCATGTAGACCACATTAAATATCCATGGTGAGGTTGGAGGACGAGGCTTAGGGTGATATTCTTCTTGAGGTTCATCCAAATGAGACTTTCTGGTATTTTTGGCGATCGGTCTTGAGTCTATTATGTCTTTCTCTGTCACTGCTCTTCTATGGGGTTCTGCATGCTACATGGTGTGAGGTGGTCAACCATCTGTGGGCGTTCCAGATTACCAATGTGGTCGCTTTTGACTCTCACTGGGACTTGGTCCTCTTTTCCTTTCACACGTCCTTTGTACAGTTCCACGCAGAGAGGCGATGGGTGTGGCAATTCTGGTCTCAACCCTCTCCACACCCACTTCCATTGGTAGACCCCCCAACATGTAGGTTCAAGCTGGGGGCCTTGCAGCCCACAAAAAGGTTCGTCAGATGGGTCCTCACCTCTTCGACGCTGTTCCTCCGCCTCCCACAGTCTCTGTCTGAACATTTCCCTGGATTTTCTTCCATATTGCACATAGTGTTCACCCCATTCTTCCAACGCTGTTACCGTACTGACAAGAGGGTGTCCTCTGTACGATACAGTCGTCCTGTAAGCCATCCGTACTGGGTATTCTTCCCAATCGTTGATGGATGTGCAGACTCGATCACACAGCATTCTTAGGGGCAGCTCAGTGTTTTCAACCACTATTTTGTTTGGGTTAGTTTCCCGGTTGTAGATGCTTATTTTCATAGCTCGGCTTGTTGTCCAAACCTCCAACTCCCCTATGGAGATCTCGCAGAAATGTGTTTGATGTGGCTCTCTGTAATTATGGCCCCATCTGATTTTGAATTGCATTCCAAGTACTCTTAAATAGACAACATTGAAGATCCATGGTGTCCCCATTGGGCTGGGGATGTATGGCATTCTCCATGAGTCTTTTGTTACTGCATAGTCCGTGATACCTCTAAGAGACCCTTTAGTTAGGTCTTTGTTCCTGTGGAACATTATACATGAGCAGTAGTAATTTTTGGTTCTGTTAAAGTTTAGGGTGTAATCTTTTCTGGGACGGTCTAACTTTACTAGTTCTTTCCGTACAATTAGAGCTGGTTGATACGGTCCTGTCCTGGATCGTTGAATCAGCAAATTCCACACATAAGTGGGTGCCTCGTCCTCTGAGTCTGAGTCATTGTAAAGCGGGTCTCTGTCCCAGGACCAGCATGTTTCAATGATTTTTGCAGATTTTATATTATCCTTCCCTTTCCAAATATAATTTGGACACCTTAAGACTTGATTTAATGATTCTCTACCTTTTCTCCTGCGATCAGATCCCTTGATGATTCTAGCGCCCCGTCGTTCAGTTTTTAGTTGTTCATTTCCTTGTTCATGTGCTTCCATTCCCTCAGAAATGTCTTGCTGGCCCAAGCGTTCAGCACACTTTGCTTTTTCTCTGTTTTACTTTGGTTGGGACTTTTTTGTGTCTTCTTTATTGTCTTTGATCAGCTGTCTCGTAGCTCCCACTGAATACACTCCTTTGTATGGTGCCACGACCATCCTTACCGAGACTTTAATCCACTGGGTGGAGTCAGGTCTTATGGGCATGTCTACACTTTGTGCAGCTGTTCTGGGAATCTACAGCATCCTCGTTTGACAATTTACATAGTACTTCACCATAGTCCCCTCCCATTCACAGGTACAATCTGTTGGGCCTCTTTCACTCAATTCCCATTGTGTGAAGATCATTACTCTTGGCAAAACTGTGGTCCTAGTTTCCCCACAAAAAAAGGTATCCACCTTTACTGGCTTCAGTTGTACTCCCGTACATCTTTTCTTTACACCTCAGTTCTGAGGGGTTTAATTTTTAATCTTTATATTTTCCCTTCGCCTCAGGTTCTTCGCCTCAGAGGGGATAATTTCTTCATCTTTGTTCTTCACCTCAGATTTGAGGGGCTAATCTTTTCGTCTTTTATCTTCACCTCAAGTTTTGAGGGGCCTAACTTCTCCTGGTCCTTCCCACCAAATGGGTAGGCCAGTAGGTTCCATGTTGACTTCACAGCTGTTTTACAGCTTGTTCCACTTCATCATTTCGCATTCTGCTGACAGGTATCCTCTCTTGGCGTACTCCAAGATCTTCAGAGCCCTACCTGCCCAAAGCTCTGAGGTTGTTCTTCTTAAGATAACTCCCCCGCATATAGTGGCCATTCTACGATAGGGGAGCATGGTACTTGGTTCATTGGCCATAATCCGGTTTCTGGTTTGAATTAGCTAGGAATTGGCTTCAGTTGCTCTATTTCCAGGATTCCCTAACTTTGTTAACACAACCGTGTTATTGTCTAATATTCTCATCACTTTGTCTGTGGCGTTCCATTTGTGCTCCACTGCAACTGCTGATGGGTGATCCTGTGCTCTGACCCACACCTTTTGTCCAACCTCAAATGAAGTGTTGGAGGCTGGTTGTTCCTCTTTAACCTTGAGGCCCCGCTACTGTCCAGCGTGTTAAATTGACGTTGGTTAAGCTCCTCACCGGGGGAGGGTCTTCCAGCTCAACGCCTGTCATTCAAGGCTTGTCCTACTTCCACAGTTATAGTGCATTCCTTGGTATTAGCATGTTTAGCTAATCCAATGTGTTGGCTAAACCTATGGCTCTTTCTTTCTTTCTTTCTTTCAACTTTGCTGGCTTGAGTTGTGGGGGGCAGTGAGAAAACGCATCACCCCAAAAGTCTGACACTAGTGATCCACTTGTACGTTGTGACAGTGTGTCCCATCATCAGCTCTCAGTTCCTTTGGAAAGCCCAACGACCCACAGAATCGTTTCAGCATGATAGCAACACCGTTGCCTTCTTGTTTTTCTTACTGTTAACAAGTGCCACCCGTGACACCTGCCAGTTTGTTCATCCACTAGGTGCCTGCATCGTCCTGAGTTTGTATTGACCAAATACCACACAGTCATGCAGCACCTTGTGAATTTGCTTCATGGGAATCCAGAGCTCCTGACTCTCCAACTCCTTACGTGTAGGTTGTACGCCCGTATGACCTAGCCCTTCATGCACGCCACGCACAACCTCTAACACGTACTCCTGTGGGACCCTCGGCCCGCCGGGGTTTGTTCCCACTCTCGATCCCGACAAAAACGATCTTTCTCTGTTGCACATAAGATCCACTTCTTCATTCCTCTGCTAATAGTCTCCTTCTTTAGCATGGAATCTTCGAATCTAGCCACAGAGTCCAACTTAATAATCTGCTTCAACTTCTCTTTCCCAGCCTGGGAGAAGTCGCTCTCATTCATTCTTTGTTCTGTTACATTGGGGATATTTTCACAGGTTTTTGTACGGTCCTGTTTGCCAATTGAACTATAAGATGTCTTACTGCTTTCAGGTTTATGCGGGTCTTAGACACCTCTGCCCCAGAGACTATTAGGTAAGGTTTTCCATCCACTTTGGCATAGATTTCGACACGTCCTAATAATGTTTATCAAGGGTGACCCGCAACCTGTCGACCATTATTCAGCTGGTCCCCTATCCCTTCTCAGTCGGAATTCACGAAGGGCCTTTCTTTCATCAGGGGTCATTTTAGCATAGTCTTTTGAGGGCACATAGTCGCCCCATCTTCGAGGTGTTGTGTTAGCTGCCTCGGCTTGAAATCTCCTTTGTTGTTGGGGAGCCCTAGGGGCTGCTTTTTTCTTTCTTGGGGTTTGTTTCATCCCGTTTTTTCTCTTTTCATCCCAACACTGTTGGTCGAGGTCACAAGACTTTACTGCTTGATCGATCTTGAGGACCAAGGTCTCACCAGGCATCCCAATGAAGGTCACTTCTCTCTTACTTCCCCTTACTACCACTCTCAGAGCCCCAACATCTCCTTCTCGAGGAACTATTTGTCCGAGTCGATTCCAGACTGATGTGGGGTGTTGTCCTTGATCCACACCTTTTCTTGCCTGTTGGATTTGAGAATCCTCCGTCGTGGTAGTAGATACCAGCTCAGGTTTTGGTTCAGTTGGATCGTTCATGTTGGACTGGTCCACCAGTCCTACTGGTGCCACTCCCGTGGCCATTCTTCGTTTTTGCCGTCTCGAGTTGTCTGTTCCTCAGAGCCTCCCGGACTCTATACCTTGCGCTTCGGATGGGAACAGACTGTCTGCTTAACTTACCGTTTGAACCATGGTCAGTAGTCCTTAGTAAGCCCCACTTACCCCACCACTGCCTAGTAGTATAAGGGGTACTTAGCTGGTAGCTAGTCCTGCCGTGCTACAACTCCTCTACCCTAGGAGAGTTGTGGTCTGGCGCTCGGTCAGTCCACTGACGCACGCCTTGGTATCTTGAGTTCTTTATGCTTTAAGCACGTTGGGCGCCATGTTAATTCTACGTGAGTGAGATTAGCCGCAGGATCTTGCGACAAGTCCTCACTCCAGCCTCTCCAGTAACGGGTTTTTTAACTTTTATCCTTGCACACGAGTATTACCCGATATGTCTCAAGATTAGTTAGGATTAAGGCTGAGACGAGGTAATTCAACCAGACTGTTACTGTCTTCAAATCTGCATGTCACACCCTGTTTCACTCCGCCGATAGCCCGACTTAGCAGAATGGAGTCAGATCGTATCCCACGGAGAAACACACATTAACGACAGATTACCTCTAGTAGATTGTTATTGTTATCCGTCTGGTTAGTTTTAGAACCTAGGAAAATAAGGTTCCAGGATATTGTTTATATCTTTTTGGCTAACACAACCATTTAAAACCTCCAATAATCTTGTTGTTATCTTTGAACCAAGTTTCCCATCATTTAATATCAAGGTGAGTCAAAGGAAAAATCCAAATTTGTACGTTTTTATGTTTCTTTATTATTTAGTTGCAGGGGAAACAGCATAAGCACTACTTACTACAGAAAAAGATTTAATCAGGTTACATGATTTGCATTTAAGAGAGTTAAGTGATTCACAGCTCACCAAAGATGTCCTCCACACGCTGGGCTTTAATGTGTTTTTAGCTTTAATTGAATTGAGTTCTACTCCAATGTATAATTTGTATAATCTTCTAAAATGTTGGTTTATTCTACAATAATCTGATTCCGATCAAATATGTTTAATCCACCCAGGTAATCTTGGTGTGTTCCAACTTGTGTTTTTATCTCCACCAGGAAAACTTATTTTAATCCTATCAGGAAATCTTGTCACCTCCAGGTGATGCTGTTGCACTCCAGTCAGAAGTCTGCACTCCAGCAGACTGAACAAATCTTTGTTTAATCCCACATAGGAAAAGCTTGTGTTTTTAATCCTTCAGGAAAAACTTGTTTTGTAATCATCCACTCTAGAAATCTTCATTTAATCCTGTTATTATCCAGTCAGGAAAGCCCGCACTTCCAACAGACTGAATAAGTCTTCGTTGTAATTCCACAGAAAAACTCCAGGTAATTCTGTCGTGTTAAAAATCCCAGTTGTAATCCATCAAAACTGTTCAGGGTTAAAAATCTGGTAATCCTCCTAGGCAAATCAATTATTCCTCAAAAGTGTTATCCATTCAAAGATATTGTAATCCATTCAGTTGTTCTGCGATGCTGATGAACAAGGCCTTCAGAGCAGGCCTGAGGTTAAAATTAGAACATCGTGTTCTCCTGGCTTTTCATCCAAGGTCAGTCAGCTTCTAGCTGGCCGGTCCCCGCTCTGGGGTTGGTCTCGGATGACCCAAAACAGTAACTTAATTAATAGTTGAATTAAATCAAAGAGAATTTGTTTGTTCCACAAATTTGTTA
>JBBPBX010098276.1:0-12718 GCA_038048925.1 Garcialebias charrua
CTGACGATCACTCGTGGCACACTAGTGTGCCTAGGCACAGTGGTTGAAAAATGTGTATGTAGATGATGTGAACAAATCCTATGATGCATTTATGACAATTTTGGAGGTCTTGTACAAAAAACATTGTGTGCAAAAGAATTATATAAAGAAAAATACAGTGGATCATCCATGGATGACCAAAGGACTAAGAAATGCATGTAAAAAAAGAATAATCTGTATTCATGTTTCTTGAAATCTAGGACTCAAGAGGCTGATGAGAAATATAAAAAGTACAAAAACAAATTGGTTGGGATCATAAGGAAACACAAGAGGGAATATTACAGTAAATCATTACTTAAATGTAGTGGTGATATGCGTACGACATGGAGGGTAATGAATACTGTTTTGAAAACGCATAAAGTGAGAACGGGGCTTTCACAAAATTTTATAGAGAATGATATGGAAATCCATGACGATGGTGAAATTGTAAATGGATTTAATAATTATTTTGCAAATGTTGGGTCTAGCCTTGCAGCTATGATTCCTAAAGTGCACACAAATGTGAGTTATTTAAGAAATGGTTGCGTTAATAGTATGTTTTTGTGTGGAACAGATAAGGAGGAAATAATGAAGATCTTTAATAAATTTGCCAGCAAAAGATCAAAGGACTGTGAAGATATGGATATGGTGCTTGTAAAGGAAATAATAAGTCATGTGATTGAGCCATTTGCATACATTTGTAATTCATCATTTTCTAAAGGAATATTCCCTGACAGAATGAAAATAGCTAAAGTAGTTCCATTGTTTAAAAATGGAGACAAAAGTATATTCAGTAATAATAAATATGGTTTTAGATCAAATTGTTCAACATCTTTGGCCCTTATGGAGTTAATTGAACAAATTACTGCAGCGATTGATAAGAAACAACATTGCATTTTTTGTAATTCTTTATTTTCATATATTCCCAAGGAAGTATACTTTACAGAACTTTTAAGTATTTAACAGAAAAATTTCTAATATAAAAAGTCACTATATCACAAAAATGAACGTCATCATTTAAAATATATTGGACAATTATAGCATTGTCTTATGAGAGTCGAGACAAAATTTCAACTTCACTTCCCTGAGAAAATGTATAATGTAATTAGTAAATAGTGTGAAAAAAGAACAAATTTAAAAAGTAAAAAAGCAACCCACACATAGCAATAAATAAAACAAAACAAAACAAAAAATAAAAAATAAACAAAAACAACCAACCAAAACATATAAAATAAAAACACAACAATGTTGAGTGGTTAAACTAAGGAGAGTGGATTATCTGGGTGATTTTATCAAGTTTGTTTTCAAAAAATGAAATCAGTTTTAAGTTTTACATAGTCCACCCAATTCTGCCACCACTGACAATTGTTCAGTCTTGTAGTTGAGAAAGGCTGTTATTTTTTCCATTTTATATGTATTAAATGTTATGTCGATCCATTCATCTAAGGTAGGTTTGTCTTGTGATAACCATTTTCTTGTAATGTTTTTCTTACTTGCTGTTAAAAAAATAGTCAACAAAAATTTTGTTTTTTTTAAAGACTCTTGAGGAATTATGCCAAAATACATAAGCTTGATTTCCAAAGGAATGTTCTGCTTGAAAATTTCTTGTAAGGCACTATGTAACTCTTTCCAATAATCTTTTATAATTGGGCAGTCCCAGAAGACATGATAATGGTTTGCATCTTGATTTCCACATTTTCTCCAGCATATAGGAGGATTTCCATCATAGCGGCTTTTCTGAGCAGGTGTGATAAAAAATCTTACTAAATTTTTCCATCCATATTCTTGCCATTGTAAGGATTTATTATACTGTATGTCCATTGGTTTCTCCACATTAGTGTCCATTCCTCCTCTGTTATTGTTAAATTGCCCTCGCTTTCCCATCTTGCTTTAATGTGTAGTGTTGAATTGTTTTTTAGACTGTTAAGTTTTTATATATAAGTGAAATAATTTTCCCTGTGATTTTTGATTTATAGGCATTAATAAAGATTTCCATTAAATTTATATTCTTATCAGTAATTGGCTCAATTTTTTGATTAACAAAGTTTCTTATTTGTAAATATCGATAAAAGTCCTGCTTGTCCAGAGAATATTTCCTCTTAAGAGTTTCGAAATTATCTAAGATTTTGTTGTTCATTATTGTACATAGAGCAGTAATTCCTTTGGTGGTCCAGTTCTTAAACCTGGCATCTAGTTTGTTTGGAGTAAAATCTGAATCATATGCAATCCATTTTATGGCAATCAATTTATGGCCGCTAGGTCATGCTCTAGTGCATTTTTTTTTGACAATATTTTTCCACACATTAAGAGTTGTTTTAATCCAGCGGTTATCTATATTATTTATGTAACATTGCATGTTTTCATCAGTCAAAATTGCCTGTATAGGAATTGGTGTCTCTTTCATTTCAATAATTTTCCATTTAGCATCATATTTTGGGTCGCACCAATATATCAATGTTCTTACTTGTGCTACTAAATAATAATCTCTTATAGAAGGCAACCCCCAACCTCCCATTTTATTTTCCAGTTGTAAGACTTTATATCTAATTCTAGGTCTTTTACCCTGCCAAATATATCTTGATAATAGCTTGTCCCATTCGTTGAAAACTTTTTGATTTATTTCAATTGGTAAAGTTTGAAATAAATATAATAATCTGGGCAGTATATTCATCTTAACTGAGTTAATTCTTGAACTAAACCTTAAGAAAGGAGTAAGATTCCATCTTACGATATCCTCTTTAATTTTCTTTATCATGGGAACATAATTATAGTCAGATAATTTTTCGAGGTCCTTTGGCATAGTGATTCCTAGATACTTAAAATGATCATTGTGCCAAGCTAGGGGATACTTATTTTGAATTTCCTGCGGTGGAGTATAATTATAGGACAGCAACTGAGTTTTGTTAATATTAATTTTGTATCCTGATAACTGACCAAATTGATTGAATACTTGCATCAATGCTGGAAGAGAGTGGGTTGGCTGTTCTAAATAAATTAATATATCGTCTGCATAACAAGCCAATTTATGTTCTATCCCTTTTATCATTATTCCTTTAATAGCCTTATTTTGTCTTATTAATTGGGCTAGTGGTTCTAGATATAATGCAAATAGTAACGGTGACCACGCACAACCTTGTCTTGACCCTCTTTCTAAAAAAATTCTATCTGATAGCTGTCCATTAACTTTAATTTTCGCTGTGGGTTTGTTGTATAATGCCTGTATTGTTTTTATTATCGTATTATGTAATCCAAATTTATGTAGAACCCTAAAAAGAAAATTCCAGTCAACTGAATCAAATGCTTTTTCTGCATCTATACTGATAATAATAGCTTCCAGTTTATTCTTTTGTATGTGATCCATAATATGTAATGTCCTCCTTACATTATCCTGTGTTTGACGTTGGCGTATAAAGCCAGTTTGATCATTATTTATTAGGGAAGGGAGAAATTCTTCCAATCGTCTGGCCATTATAGATGTAAAAAGTCGATAATCAATATTTAAAACAGATATCGGTCGGTATGAACCGCAATCCAATTTGTCTTTGCCTTCTTTGTGTATTACTGATATTATTGCCTCCTTCCAGCTCGGTGGTGTTTGCACTTCTTTCAAAGTCCAATTTAATGAAGGAAGGAGGATTGGTGTTCTGCCCAAGGCTGGAAGTTGGACATTTCTTAATAATTTAGTTTGAAAAATAAGAAAAAAGAACTTCCACAGTGTTGATCTATCTGTATTTTGTTTTGAAGGAGAATTTTGAGATGGCAGTGCATTGTGGGTAGCAACAGCAGTTAGAACGTTCCCTAGCAACGGCAGTTAATCTTCCCTAGCAACAGAAGTTGGGAAAACGTTTTTGCAGAGAGAAATCCTGTCTGTTAATGTATAAATTTCACCTCCTGAGTCATCAATCTTTTCTTTCACCTCCGAAAGCAATGGCTGTAAGTTCAATCTGTGATCTGTTTGGTGTTATATGTTTTTACTAGTTTATTTTGAGATCGTTTTCCAAGTGTGTTTATTCCAGTAATTAGCCACGTCCCAATGTAATGGTCACGCTAATGTAGCTGTTTCTGTTTTTTGTTTGTAGTTTCACTCAACCTTTCATCGAGCTACCATACCTTTGTAAAAGGCGTAATAAAGGAGCAAGACGCTCAGCTTCCTGGCTCATGAGAATTGAGTTTGGCTTGCTGTTAATCTACGTTAACATACACAGCGTATTTAACACGTAGTGATAACAGTACAGTGAAAAGCCATACCAGCAGTTGGTGGAAGATAAAACTTGTGACACAGCGATGGACAACGCTTATACCAAAAAGACAGATGAAATGGCTAACTTTGAAGCTAAGGAATCGTCAAAAGCTAGCTCAAGATCCAAACACTCTAGCTCTAAGCATTCATCCAACAAGTCGTCCTCAAAGTGCAGCGTACTTGAAGCAGCCATCTTTGCACGAGCCTCTGCTGAAGCCACAAATGTGAAAGCTTCCTACGCTAAAAAGCAATTAGAAATTAAAAAGCAACAAGCAAATCTAGAGCTGGATTTTAACATGCTAGAGCTAGAAAAGGAAGCTGCAGCTGCTACGGCACGAGCAGAGGTTCTAGAAGCTGCCGCAGCTGTTGAACAAAACAAGGAAGAGAGTGTAAAGAGTGCAGTCCCCCCACAAGTCGTCAGACAACGAACCATGGAGTACGTGCAACACCAAGCCCAGCCAAGGTCACATTCGTCTCAAGAGGAAATGCCTCAGGTCCAACCAGTATTGAAAGCATTATCATTCGGCCCAAGGAGATTTGGTCAAACTCCTTCCCCACCGGTGCTCAAGAAAATGTATGTAAAAGATGAACATTTTGACACACCAAGAGACTATGTCAGGCCGAACGGTTACCATGATCCCCACCACAATTACCCACCTATGACTGACTTTGCTAAGTTCCTTGCACGCAGAGAGTTAATCTCGACAGGGCTCTTTAAATTCGATGACACCCCTGAAAATTTCAGAGCATGGCAGTCATCATTTTTGAATGCAACTGAAGACCTAGACCTCACATATAGTCAAGAGTTAGACCTCCTAGTGAAATGGCTCGGTAATGAGTCCTCAGAGCATGTCAAAAGGATCAGAGCTGTTTATACCACTAACCCCAAAGCTGCCCTCCAGTTAGCATGGGACAGGTTAGAAGAATGTTATGCTACACCAGAAGTAGTAGAAAATGCCTTGTTTAAAAAACTAGACAACTTCCCTCACCTTACAAATAGAGACAATGTAAAACTCAGGGAACTAGGAGATTTGCTCCTAGAGCTGCTGGTTGCTAAAAATGAAACTTATCTCCCAGGCCTCGCTTACCTCGACACACCACGAGGTGTTAAGCCCATAGCGGAAAGGCTACCTCCAAGTTTACAAGATAAATGGCTTCAAGTAGGTTCAAAGTACAAACAAAAATATCAAGTGACATTCCCTCCCTTCTCATATTTTGTGAAGTTTGTCCAAGAAGAGGCAAAAGCGAGAAACGATCCAAGTTTTGTGACATGCAGCAACCAGCCTTTCAACAGAGGTGAGAGACCACCATTTAAACAAATTGGCTACAAACCTCCTCTCACCGTAAGCAGAACAGAGGTCAGTACAACCACTCTTCCTAGTAAGAAAGAGGATGATCTAACCCGTTACTGCCCAGTCCACAGGAAATCGCATCCTCTAACGAAATGCAGAGCTTTCCGGATCAAACCAGTACAAGAAAGACGAAACATACTCAAAGAGCACAGACGGTGTTTTCGTTGTTGTTCTCCTACACACACAATAAAGGACTGTGATGTGAAAATCAGTTGTGAGGAGTGCCAGAGTGAAAGACATTGCTCTGCCATGCACCCTGATGAGGTTCAACAACCCCAGCCAGAAAACACGCCCGAACCAGAGCTTCAGCTCCAAGACAACACGCCACCTGAGGTAACGTCACGGTGCACTGAAATCTGCGGTGAAGGCTGTCCCCCACGTTCTTGCTCTAAGGTATGCCTAGTTCGAGTTTTCCCTAAAGGCCAACCAGAACGCTCTGTCAAGATGTATGTGATCCTTGACGATCAAAGCAATTGCTCAATGGCTCGTCCCAAATTCTTTGAGCTATTTGGCATCAAGGGAAATCATCTGACATACAACATGAGAACGTGTGCTGGTTTAACTGAAATGTGTGGCAGGAAAGCAGTCGGGTTCCAAATAGAGCCAGTAGGTGGAGGTCCATGTCTAGACCTCCCTCCTCTCATTGAATGCGACGAGATAGTGTTTAATAGAAATGAAATACCTACATCCATCCATCAAACATCCTGCCTTGCTGAACCCAGACAGATGGATTCTTTGACTGAGGTCCATGCTTTATCCATCCATCCATGCATCCATCCATCCATCAAACATCCACACATCCATCCATCAAACATCATCGATCCATCCATCCATCAAACATCCTGCCTTCCTGAACCCAAACAGATGGATTCTTTACTGACTGAGGTCCATGCTTTATCCATCCATCCATGCATCCATCCATCAAACATCCATCCATCAAACATCCATCCATCCATCATCCATCAAACATCCTGCCTTCCTGAACCCAGACATATGGATTCTTTACTGATTGAGGTCCACGCTTTATCCATCCATCCATCTATCAAACATCCATCCATCCATCAAACATCCATCCATCAAACATCCATCCATCCATCATCCATCCATCAAACATCCATCCATCTATCCATCAAACATCCTACCTTCCTGAACCTAGACAGATGGATTCTTTACTGACTGAGGTCCACGCTTTATCCATCCATCTATCCATCCATCAAACATCCATCCATCAAACATCCATCCATCCATCCATCAAACATCCATCTATCCATCCATCAAACATCCTGCCTTACTGAACCCAGACAGATGGATTCTTTACTGACTGAGGTCCACGCTTTATCCATCCATCCATCAAACATCCACACATCATCCATCAAACATCCATCCATCAAACATCCATCCATCTCCATCCATCCATCCATCAAACATCCTGCCTTCCTGAACCCAGACAGATGGATTCTTTACTGACTGAGGTCCACGCTTTATCCATCCATACATACATCATCCATCAAACAAACATCCATCCATCATCAAACAAACATCCATCCATCCATCAAACATCCAGCCTTGCTGAACCCAGACGGATGGATTCTTTACTGACTGAGGTCCACGCTTTATCCATCCATCCATGCATCCATCCATCCATAAAACATCCACACATCCATCCATCCATCCATGCATCCATCCATCAAACATCATCCATCCATCCATCAAACATCCTGCCTTCCTGAAAACAGACATATGGATTCTTTACTGACTGAGGTCCACGCTTTATCCATCCATCCATGCATCCATCCATCCATCAAACATCCATACATCCATCCATCCATCAAACATCCTGCCTTCCTGAACCAGACAGATGGATTCTTTACTGACTGAGGTCCACGCTTTATCCATCCATCCACCCATCCATCCATCAAACATCCATCCATCAAACATCCATCTATCCATCATCAAACATCCATCCATCCATCAAACATCCTGCCTTGCTGAACCCAGACAGATGGATTCTTTACTGACTGAGGTCCATGCTTTATCCATCCATCCATGCATCCATCCATCCATCAAACATCCATCCATCAAACATCCTGCCTTCCTGAACCCAGACATATGGATTCTTTACTGACTGAGGTCCACGCTTTATCCATCCATCCATCTATCAAACATCCATCCATCAAACATCATCCATCCATCAAACATCCATACATCCATCATCCATCCATCCATCCATCAAACATCCATCCATCTATCCATCAAACATCCTACCTTCCTGAACCCAGACAGATGGATTATTTACTGACTGAGGTCCACACTTTATCCATCCATCATCAAACATCCATCCATCCATCCATCCATCCATCAAACATCCTGCCTTGCTGAACCCAGACAGATGGATTCTTTACTGACTGAGGTCCACGCTTTATCCATTCATCCATCTATCAAACATCCATCCATCCATCAAACATCCATCCATCCATCCATCAAACATCCACACATCCATCCAGCCATGCATCCATCCATCAAACAAACATCCATCCATCAAACATCCATCCATCCATCATCCATCCATCGAACATCCATCTATCTATCCATCCATCCATCCATCAAACATCCATCCATCCATCCATCCATCAAACATCCTGCCTTCCTGAACCCAGACAGATGGATTCTTTACTGACTGAGGTCCACGCTTTATCCATCCATCAAACATCCATCCATCAAACATCCATCCATCCATCAAACATCCTGCTTTCCTGAACCCAGACATATGGATTCTTTACTGACTGAGGTCCATGCTTTATCCATCCATCCATCAAACATCCATCCATCCATCAAACATCCATCCATCCATCATCCATCCATCAAACATCCATCTATCCATCCATCAAACATCCTGCCTTCCTGAACCCAGACAGATGGATTCTTTACTGACTGAGGTCCACGCTTTATCCATCCATCCATCCATCCATCAAACATCCATCCATCAAACATCCATCCATACATCCATCCATCCATCAAACATCCTGCCTTGCTGAACCCAGACAGATGGATTCTTTGACTGAGGTCCACGCTTTATCCATCCATCCATGCATCCATCCATCCATCAAACATCCACACATCCATCCATCAAACATCATCGATCCATCCATCCATCAAACATCCTGCCTTCCTGAACCCAAACAGATGGATTCTTTACTGACTGAGGTCCATGCTTTATCCATCCATCCATGCATCCATCCATCAAACATCCATCCATCAAACATCCATCCATCCATCATCCATCAAACATCCTGCCTTCCTGAACCCAGACATATGGATTCTTTACTGATTGAGGTCCACGCTTTATCCATCCATCCATCTATCAAACATCCATCCATCCATCAAACATCCATCCATCAAACATCCATCCATCCATCATCCATCCATCAAACATCCATCCATCTATCCATCAAACATCCTACCTTCCTGAACCTAGACAGATGGATTCTTTACTGACTGAGGTCCACGCTTTATCCATCCATCTATCCATCCATCAAACATCCATCCATCAAACATCCATCCATCCATCCATCAAACATCCATCTATCCATCCATCAAACATCCTGCCTTACTGAACCCAGACAGATGGATTCTTTACTGACTGAGGTCCACGCTTTATCCATCCATCCATCAAACATCCACACATCATCCATCAAACATCCATCCATCAAACATCCATCCATCTATCCATCCATCCATCAAACATCCTGTCTTCCTGAACCCAGACAGATGGATTCTTTACTGACTGAGGTCCACGCTTTATCCATCCATACATCCATCCATCCATCCATCAAACATCCATCATCCATCCATCAAACATCCATCCATCCATCAAACATCCAGCCTTGCTGAACCCAGACGGATGGATTCTTTACTGACTGAGGTCCACGCTTTATCCATCCATCCATGCATCCATCCATCCATCAAACATCCACACATCTCCATCCATCCATGCATCCATCCATCAAACATCATCCATCCATCCATCAAACATCCTGCCTTCCTGAAAACAGACATATGGATTCTTTACTGACTGAGGTCCACGCTTTATCCATCCATCCATGCATCCATCCATCCATCAAACATCCACACTATCCATCCATCCATCCATCCATCAAACATCATCCATCCATCAAACATCCTGCCTTCCTGAACCCAGACATATGGATTCTTTACTGATTGAGGTCCACGCTTTATCCATCCATCCATCTATCAAACATCCATCCATCCATCCATCAAACATCCATCCATCAAACATCCATCCATCCATCATCCATCCATCAAACATCCATCCATCTATCCATCAAACATCCTACCTTCCTGAACCTAGACAGATGGATTCTTTACTGACTGAGGTCCACGCTTTATCCATCCATCTAATCCATCCATCAAACATCCATCCATCCATCCATCAAACATCCATCTATCCATCCATCAAACATCCTGCCTTACTGAACCCAGACAGATGGATTCTTTACTGACTGAGGTCCACGCTTTATCCATCCATCCATCAAACATCCACACATCATCCATCAAACATCCATCCATCAAACATCCATCCATCAAACATCCATCCATCTATCCATCCATCCATCAAACATCCTACCTTCCTGAACCCAGACAGATGGATTCTTTACTGACTGAGGTCCACGCTTTATCCATCCATACATACATCCATCCATCCATCAAACATCCATCCATCCATCCATCAAACATCCATCCATCCATCCATCAAACATCCAGCCTTGCTGAACCCAGACGGATGGATTCTTTACTGACTGAGGTCCACGCTTTATCCATCCATCCATGCATCCATCCATCAAACATCATCCATCCATCCATCAAACATCCTGCCTTCCTGAAAACAGACATATGGATTCTTTACTGACTGAGGTCCACGCTTTATCCATCCATCCATGCATCCATCCATCCATAAAACATCCATACATCCATCCATCCATCAAACATCCTGCCTTCCTGAACCAGACAGATGGATTCTTTACTGACTGAGGTCCACGCTTTATCCATCCATCCACCCATCCATCCATCAAACATCCATCTATCCATCATCAAACATCCATCCATCCATCCATCAAACATCCTGCCTTGCTGAACCCAGACAGATGGATTCTTTACTGACTGAGGTCCACACTTTATCCATCAATCCATGCATCCATCCATCCATCAAACATCCATCCATCAAACATCCATCATCCATCAAACATCCTGCCTTCCTTAACCCAGACATATGGATTCTTTACTGACTGAGGTCCACGCTTTATCCATCCATCCATCTATCAAACATCCATCCATCCATCCATCAAACATCCATCTATCAAACATCCATACATCCATCATCCATCCATCCATCAAACATCCATCCATCTATCCATCAAACATCCTACCTTCCTGAACCCAGACAGATGGATTATTTACTGACTGAGGTCCACGCTTTATCCATCCATCCATCAAACATCCATCCATCCATCCATCCATCCATCCATCCATCAAACATCCATCCATCCATCAAACATCCTGCCTTGCTGAACCCAGACAGATGGATTCTTTACTGACTGAGGTCCACGCTTTATCCATCCATCCATCCATCAAAATTCCACACATCCATCCATCCATCCATACATCCATCCATCCATCAAACATCATCCATCCATCATCAAACATCCTGCCAGTGGTGGGCAACGCTAATCCAAAAATTAGTTCCGCTATTTCTAAAGCACTAATTAATTTATTTAGGTCCGCAATTTCAAAAGCACTAATGTCTTATGAAAATTAGGGGAAGCTAATTCTAATCCGCTAATTAAATTCAACAATTGGTAGCAGCAAGTTATGCAATATTTGCACTACACTGCCAACTAGCGGTGCATGAACTGTTATACAGTAAGTTGTTTGAGTTTCAGAGTATTTAGTTTGGTTCTCTTCAACAGGTTTGACAAGGACAAAATGTACCCATTCCAAAGTCTGTTAGCTAAACTGCAGACATATTTGGCTGTTTTTTTTTCTTCTTTTGTTACTTTTAGTACCACTAGATCGCATGTGTCAAACTCAAGGCCCGTGGGCCAAATCCGGCCTACCATAACCGTTTCTGTGGCTCTCTACACCCTAGAACTTCAAGATAACAGTTGTAAGCATGTTGTTCTCAGGTGATGGGTCCCCATCCCTACACTCCCTGGTCTCTCTGTTAATTGTCTTGCTTATCTCCTCCATTTTGTTGTCCAGGTGTTTGTGATTGTCATGCTGTGTGTTCATGTACCTGTATATAAAGTCAGGGATTTTGTAATTGATAAAGCTCTGTATATGTTGTATAACACAATCATTGTTCCACATTTAATCTATTGTACTGTATTGAGGTTTGGGGAAAAGCGTGCAAAACAATTACAAAGCCTGTTTTTATTTTACAAAAGAGAGCTGTAAGAGTAATCACCAGAAAACATTTCAGTCACCCATCAAACACCTTGTTTCTTCAGCTAAATTTATTGAAATTCCAGGAATTGGTAGAATATAGTATTTTATCAGTTATGTATAGGGCTCATAATAACACATTACCTTTAAATATCCAAAGAAATTTAGACAAAGTTATTACAATCTTAAAGGGACAGATATTCATCAAACCACAATTCAGAACCAGCTTAAAGGGACGGTCTACCTCAATTCAGGGAGTTGGATTGTGGAATGTTCTGGAGAGTGATGTTAAAAATGCAAAATCAATTCATTCATTCATTCATTCAACCTTTATTTATACAGGCTAGCCTCGTTGAGTCACGGGGACTCATTTACAAGAGGGACCTGTCTCACTCACACCAAACAACCATCCACTCTCACACTCACACCTAGGGTCAATTTAGAGTCACCAATCAGCCTAACAAGCATGTTTTTTGGTCTGTGGGAGGAAACCGGAGTACCCGGAGGAAACCCACGCATGCACGGGGAGAACATGCAAACTCCACCCAGAAAGGCCCCGGACCGGGATTTGAACCGGCAACCTTCTCGCTGAGAGGCAGCAGCTCTACCAGTTGTGCCAACGTGCTGCCCAATGTATACATTTAAGAAA
>JBBPBX010098279.1:0-12718 GCA_038048925.1 Garcialebias charrua
TCATGTAATTAGTTTTTTCTAGATTTAATGATAATTTATTGATTTTAAACCAAGTTTGTATTTTGACAAATTCTGTCTTTATCAATTCCAACATTTGTTCTATATCTTCACCTAAACAGAAAAATGTGGTATCATCAGCAAAAAGTACACATTTAAGGAGTCCTGACACATTTACCAAGTCATTCACATATAAAATAAATAGCTTTGGTCCAAGTACAGAGCCTTGGGGAACTCCACATGTGATATTACAGAGGTCAGATCTTACATCATTTATTTGTACAAATTGTTTCCTATCTTTCAAGTAGCTAGATACCCACTGTAATGCTGGTCCTCTAATACCATATTTGTTCAATTTTTCAAGGAGAATGGTGTGATCAATAGTATCAAATGCTTTTTTTTAATCAACAAAAATACTGACACAATATTGTTTTTGATCGAAAGCAGTAGTTATTTGTTTAGACACTTTGAAAACATGACTAAGTCTTGTGAAACTCAGATGTGTGCTTTTTGCATTCTGGGGGGATTTAAAAAGAAAACCAAAAGTCTTACAGCAGTGAGAAACACACTGGGTGAAAGAAGACAAAAGTGTTTCATCACATAACTTTTATAGTCTCAATACTCAATACTTCGCCGTTCGACTTACGCAGACTCACTCTTTCACAAGTTTTCAACATAAAATTGTACACGACACACGATTGGCTGATTGATGGAAAGTGTCTAAACAGAGCATTTTGCTGAGGGGCGGACTGGCCATCAGGAGCATTGAGACATTTCCCGGTGGCCTGGCCCGCTCAGTGATGGCCGAGGGGCGCCCTCCTGAGGCTATCACAGGAGAGCAGAGACACGTGACAGGCAGGTGTGAAATTTGTTGTGTGTCTCTGCTCTGCTGTGACAGACAGCCTCGGGAAATAAAGGAGGGGGCAAGGGGAGTCTGTCATACCTGAGTGAGCCGCACAATCGGCATTGATTGATTATTTAAAATAATCCAGCGAGGCCGGAATCGAGCCTTTAGTCCCCCTCTGCAATCATTGAGCAGGCCAGGCCACCGGGAAATGTTCCAGTGCTTCCGATGGCCAGTCCGCTCCCGGGATTGGCTCAGTAACCATAGCAGCAGTCTGTCTGCTGTCTTTTGCTTTGCTCATGTAAAGCCTTTAGAGGGTTTAGAACATTGTTAAGAACATTGCAGGGATTGGCTCAGTAACCATAGCAGCAGTCTGTCTGCTGTCTTTTGCTTTGCTCATGTAAAGCCTTTAGAGGGTTTAGAACATTGTTAAGAACATTGCAGGAGTGTGGGAAGGGTTTATACAGCCTTAATATATGTGTAAATACTAAAATATAACATTCCTACATCACAGATTTTCACCTATTGCAGGGGTGTCTGGAATGTAACCCTCGCGATAAGTGAGGGAACCACTGTATATCAAATCAAGATATACAAGTGATATTCAGAAAATAGTTTTATAAAACAGTTTATAGAACAGACAAGTGGTCAAATATATTTTCTCTTATTGTTAGTATTTTACTTGTCATGATGACATGTGAGCCTCACCTGCCTCCCCTCATCGCACATCACTGAGCTGCACTCACATAGCAACATGTAGGAAACAGACCATGAAGTGATTTAAAGATGAAAATGTACCAGTGGGAGAGTCTGCGTAAAGTTAATGGTGACCAGTTAACCAGTGAATACAGGGTGCAGTGATGGGTACGGTAGTTACAGCCAGTTATGAATCATAGTGCACCATGATAGACAACATCCAACATCTGGAGAGTGCTCGAGCTCTACTCGAGTATTATTATGTTAATGTCAAGTTTGAAAATGATGTACTCGTTCAACCCCTAGTGCTAACGATCCATCGTTAGGCTGATGGTCCTCCTTGATCATGTGAGCAGCTGGTTTTGGCTGTCATCAGCCAACTGGTTGATCCACTATGAGAAGGTGCTATTTATGAGACTGAGCTGAATACAGCATCTCAGACTGAAGAAGTCTTTCGGAGGAAAGACGAAATGTTTCTACAAATTTTGTTTGTTTGTTTTGTTCTGTTTTTTGAATGTCCAGAGGACCAGACTTAACTTTTTTTAGAAATTTAATTTTCAGTTTCTTTACCAAATTTTCGACATGGGGCCTGAAGGCGAGATGCGAATCAACCAAGATACCCAAGTATTTGAAGTAATTTGACTCCCACCACAATCACCACACATGTACCATATATACTGTATTTAAGAAACCCCTCCTCTCTCCTCCATCAGCAATTCCCTCTTTCCCAATGTTTGATCTTGAGTCCAGAAAAGACTAAAATGCAGATGGAGGAAATAATAGAAACGTTTAAAAAAGAAAAAAAAAATAACATTTCCAAACGGAGCAGTAGCAGATGGAGGATCTCAGAAAAGCATCAAGCCCGGAAGCAGCCATACAATAACTTTCTGCTCCAGGAAGTTATTTTTTAATTCTTTTTTGAAGAACTAGAAAATGAAAGACACAATTACATAATTTAGGAAAAATGCAGTCTTGTGAAATAATTGTTAAATATTTAATAATGCTATAATCTCCATTAAATCCATATTTTCCTGACCCCACCCTCTGTTCTGCCTTTATGAGGTCTACAAGGCTTTTTGAAAGTTTTATCATTTCGACCACTCTCATCTGAATTGCTTGCATGCACCAGGAGCAGTTCGAGCTCATTGATTGGACAAATGTTTTATTAACATGCATAGCACTTGGAATATAATAGCACATTTATATAGCACCCACTGATACTGCAGTATTAAGGTATATTTGACACAGTGGAGCCCAAATAAGTGGGTACTTCATTTATTTATATTCAGTACAGTTCTCTAAGCTGCAAAACATTAGACCCTTTTGATTTCTTCCCGTTTTTCAGTCCTTTGATCAGGCTTTAAAGTCCCACTGAGATCTTTCTTCAGATGGTTTCATGAAATGATCATTCAGTGAGATAACTGGAGCTGGTTGGGCTTTAAGAAGACCACATGCAAAGTATGAAAAAATGCTCATAGTATAAATGTATTAGTGTCATATGGGATGTTAAGTCTAATACAGTCTGCACTCTGAGCAGCTCTGTGTGCCTGACTGATGCGTTCAATGCTTGATGGTTGATCTTCTTGTTTCATGGTTAAATTCTGTTTTTTTTTTTATTCTCTGTCATGTACATTTAACCAACTTTCTTCATGTGATCCATACTCATAATCTCCTTTATGTCCTTTTTAATGGGGCTAAAATGATTCAGAGGATATATTTATTTGCTGCATTCGAATCATCCCAACATGGAAATTACCTCTACAAGTCATTTCCTTTGGCCAGCATCCTGGTGTGCAGAGTTTAGAAGGTCTTTCATAAACTTCATACATCTCTCTAAAGTCATGCTATTTGGACCAGGTATAAACTGTTTGTCCATGCAAGCACTTTAGCAGAGCAGCAGCTCCGACGGTTTGTCTGTTGACTCAGAACTCTAAAGAGTTTGATGTCACTAACATTTGGCAGAGCTAAAACACCAACAGGCAATCACTTCTGTTACAAGAGTAAACTTTACAACAGGAGACACACGTAAATGAAAATATATGAAAATAATGTTTTTTAATTGCATTGTCCGAATAAAAAACATAACCTATGACAACTGCAAAGTAATAAAACTGACTGAAACCAGAGTTTATCTGATCAAAAGCAGATCAAAAGTTCTCTGGGTGGAAAAATTCAGACGTAACATGGTCAGAATCAAACTGACCCCATTTTAGTTTTGTATTTTATTCAGTGGGTGGCCTTGGTGTGATCAGGAAAGAGAACTATCAGGTCAGTCATCACCATATTTACAAGCACAAATTCAGACACAGTTTTACTGTTTTTTGTCCACAATGACATATGTGCTTCCTTTAGGACATCTTGCATCAAGCCATGTGATTTATGTTAATCCCTTGTTTTAAAGAAAGCTCCTTTTGTTAGTTTATTGAGGTTTGTGTTAAAAGTGAGAATTTCCCCCTTAAAATAAACAAAATACAGTACTGTAGTTGCAATAGTATGTACAAAAAGTTAATGTACATCAAGGAGATGCACCAAGCCTCCCCTCATATTTAGCCTCACATTGGAGCTCCTGTGCAGGGACGATCCTCCTGTCACCTGGGTGACACGTCTTTTTTCCCCTGTTCAACCTCCACTTGACATCTGCATTTACCTACATTTGTAAACACCCACATTTCCCCCTTACTTGATGGTTCCGAGCTGACTCTTCTCTGCTGAATTCACTGTCTGACTCCACATGTGAAACCTCCAGGCACTCTACCCCACCACTCTTTTAGGGGTGGAGATTTTTTTTTTAAGGGTAGAGACGAAAATTATTCACTTGAAGGGGCAGATGATCATGTGATATTACAAAGTCGTGTTGGCTTTGATCGCCCTTTCGTCTGTCTCGGGCTTTGGGGGGACAGATCTCTGATGCTTCACAATCGCTACTAAATGTTCTATTGGAGGAACCTTATTCACTTATGCATGCTCACAACCACACACAAATGGATGTAGGGATGTATATGTAGATATATGTAGATGGGTATATAAATGAATATAAATATATATGTATATATACTGTCTATATATTTGTAGGTATGGGTATGTTTATATATAGAAATCTAATGCAAGGTCATGAATATTATCAGTCTTTATGCTTGTATGTTTCGTTGCTGTGTTCTGTCATGTGCTTTGCAGGATAGTGGACGGAGGTTTGGTGTGTTCGCCTTGTGCTCTTTTTGTGGATAATTGTTGTTTTGTTGTCTCACTTTCTCTTTTCTTTCTTTCTCTATAAAAAAAATAAAAAAATAAAAAAAATAATAATAAATAATAATAATAATAATAATAATAATAAAAAAAATATATATATATATATATATATATAATAAAAAAATACATATTGGAGTGAGAGGATGGCTATAAGGTGTGAAGGGAGGCCATCTATAAATGAAAAAAAACAACAACAAAAAACAAAGTCGTGTTGTCGTCTGTTGTGTTTAAAATTAGTGTTTATGTAATTATTTTTAGTTTAAATAAATAAATGTCCATTTTTGTCATCTGTGTATGTTTCCCATACAAGACGAAATTCGTCTCTGCATTTAACCCAACCACCACCAGGTGGTGCAGTGAGCAGCCATAGAAAGCGCCCGGGGANTATATATAATAAAAAAATACATATTGGAGTGAGAGGATGGCTATAAGGTGTGAAGGGAGGCCATCTATAAATGAAAAAAAACAACAACAAAAAACAAAGTCGTGTTGTCGTCTGTTGTGTTTAAAATTAGTGTTTATGTAATTATTTTTAGTTTAAATAAATAAATGTCCATTTTTGTCATCTGTGTATGTTTCCCATACAAGACGAAATTCGTCTCTGCATTTAACCCAACCACCACCAGGTGGTGCAGTGAGCAGCCATAGAAAGCGCCCGGGGAGCTGGGGAAATAGGTGTGCACTCATAGACACCCCAAGGTGTGTAGTGGCCGGGGTTCGAACCCGGGTCCTTCGGGTCCCAAGTCGGAAGCCCTGCCACTACACCATCTTGGCCCCATACATATCCAAAATAAGTTTAAATAATTCAAGACAGTCATATTTGTTCATAACTTTATTATTAGTAAGCATGTGAGCTGCCGGATCCAAGCAAATAGTTCTCAGAATTCACCCTGTCAAAATAAGAGAGTTCCTAGATTCTGTTCCGGCAGGATCTGACTCAAATTAAGCCCTGGTTCATTTTTAAGTTAAACAAGACTTTAAACCGTGGCTTTCAGAAACTGTGACCCCCTGAGCAATTTAGTTGAATAGCCCTGGTCTAGAGTCTAGTCTAAACCCAGCCAACAAACAAGCACAGCTCTGTGTCCCGGACTGACAAAAGTATTGAATCTTTGCATCCTGCTGAGATGACTCGACGTGGTTTAACAAGTCAGGTGTGGATGTTTTGTCTGGGTCATGTCACTTCACCGGTGCTCAAATTTCAAAACTAGCCCAGTGATTTTGAGTAGGGATGGACGATCCACATTTCTTACTTCCGATCCGATCCGATATTTAAATCTGGGTATCGACCGATACCAATAATTTCCGATCCGATACCGTAAGGTATATGAGGCTGTAATAATGAATTTTTTGAACTGAGACTACTGTCTTAACATTGTGTGAGTTAAACCCAATGAAGACACTCTGGGACTCACAACAGGAAACCCAAACTTTAACAGCACACAAGAGGCAGGTCTATATCACAGACGTCCTTCTCACTCATGGTGCAGCTGGAAAACTAAAATACTAGCTAAGCATTATGGGAAAGACAACAAAATCCACTCCCGTAGTGGTTAAGGGGAGTGGACTGTGTTGTCTTTCCCATAATGCTTAGCGGTTTTTCAGTTGTCCTTCTAATGCTGCGTTCCAGTTGCCTTGTATTCTGGGAACTGGGAAGTGGTAGTGACGTCATTTCCCAAGCTACCACTTGAAAACACGTTCCTGTTCTCCCAGTGGAAAATCAAGATGGACGCACGCTTTGTTTTTGTTGCTGTTTCCGAATATAATTAATTACTAACCAGATATGCACTCCTGACACAGAACATGTCAGAGGAGGAGGATGACCGCCAAAGGTAATTGATTTAATATATAATTTTCTCTAATTCTTTAATGTAAATCATTGGGAAAAAAGAAAAACTGGCTTTACAGCTAAGAAAACAAAAACAAACGTGTTCACTTCACTGTGTGATTAAATACACGCAACAACATTTTAGAACTGCTATTTTAGTCAAATCAAAAAAGGCGTTCAATACAGAACAACTGGACTTTATTTGTAACAGAAAGACGTTTCACTTCTCATCCGAGGAGCTTTATCAATTCAGTGAGCAGACTGTGAGAGAGAGAAGTTATAAACAGGATAAACCATTGACACGCACCAACATATGTAAATTGGAAACTAACACCCACACATACTTGGGATAACACGTACCTGTGACCCATTCAAAGTTCAGTGTGTGAAAACAGAGCTTACAGAACACACACACACATCCTACTGTATGTAAATTGACAAGTCACACTTCACACATTGATCGCAGGGACCTGTCAAAGTCTTTGTTGGTCTAATTCACAAACGAGGCTCCTCTGTTCTCATCAGGTGTGAGACGCCTGGGAACCAAACCCAGGGCCACACCATAAGTTTTAGAAAGTTGAAATCTTAGACCTCCTCCTCTGTTTAACGATGGTTTCTCTCGTTTTACATAAACCGCCTCCTTCACACCTCTCTCCACCTGTGCTCTCGGTCCAAAATATGCACATTCTGGTCCTCAAAAGAGTGTCCCTTGTCTGTGAGGTGGAGGTGAACAGCTGAGTTTTGTCCAGAGGAGGAGGCTCTCCTGTGTTGGGACATTCTTCTCTGGATGGGCTGTTTAGTTTCTCCAATGTATAGGTCTGGACAGTCCTCGCTGCACTGGACTGCATACACTACACCACTCTGTTTGTGTCCTGGACGACTGAGAATCTACCAGCATATTTTAGTAAAAGTTTAGGTGTTTACTTACCGTATTTTCCAGACTATAGGTCGCGGCTTTTTATCATTTTTTCATGGCCTGCGACCTATAGTCAGGTGCGACCTATATATGGCTTTTTATAAAATAAGCTGATTTGTAATCATTTATTAACAAAAATTAAACTGAGACACACTCTTACAATAATGTCAGCTAACAAATATATATTTTTAGGTGTTTATCCTGCTAAAATTATTCATTTATTAAAGAAAAGTTCAGCTCAGACACATATTTGCTATAATTTTTATCAAACAAATAATTGTTTTTAAGTGTTAATCTTCTTAAAAGCCTTGCTGTGCGCTCCTGTGGAAGAGACATTTGCAGCAGAGCTAAACACGGTCCACATTTTGACGTAGGTGCGACCTATATTCAGGTGCGACCTATACATGGATTTTTCCAATTCTTTGGCAATAATTGGACAATGCGACCTATACTCGGGTGCGACCTATAGTCCGAAAAATACGGTACTGAAGACGCGAGTATCCGCCATCTTGAAATCGAAACTGGGGGCAGAAAAAATTCTCCCACTATATGAAATTTCCCCAATACGAGGTAACTGGAACGCAGCATCACTCATGGTGCAGCTGGAAAACTAAAATACCGCTAAGCATTATGGGAAAGACAGCAAAATCCACTCCCGTAGTCGTTAAGGGGAGTGGACTGTGTTGTCTTTCCCATAATGCTTAGTGGTTTTTCAGTTTTCCAGCTGCACCATGAGTGAGAAGGACGTCTGTGATATAGACCTGCCTCTTGTGTGCTATTAAAGTTTGGGTGTTTCCTGTTGTGAGGCCCAGAGTGTCTTCATTGGGTTTAACTCACACAATGTTAAGACGGCAGTCACAGAATATGGCGGAACACAAGTGGTCTTTGAAGCCGGATCGGAAATATCGGCAGGTTGGAACGGAAAATCCGATTCTTAAATGATGCTGGTATCTGATACCGATACTGGATCGGATCGGCCCCATCCCTAGTTTTGAGTTGGACTTTTCCAGAGGAAAAAAATCTGTGCAGCAAAAAATTAGTACCAACATCCCATTAAATACTTCCTATAACTGTCGTCTATTATTGTGGAACAAAGTCTTGTTTTCAGAATCTGTTGGAATCCTGGCAAAAACCAATGCAGATTTGTTCCTGTCTTTGATTTTATACGTCTACCTTATAATGTTTTGCTAGTTTTTTGATACTTTGTTAAAAAAAAAAAAAAAATCTTTTGTTTTTTTCTCTCTTTTTGTTTTCTATTGTTTATTGTTTGTTTGTTTATTGTTTAATGAAATTCTATCACTGCTGTTCATTGTTCTTTAGTTTTAGCAGGTCGCTTTCGTAAATGAGCCCATGAGGTTCAAAAGATTTACCTGACTAAATAAAGGTTGAATGAAAAAAGTCTTGAAGAAATCATTGCATAAACATTTGTTTCTAGACTTTTGAACATATTTTGGTAATGCACCCCAAAGAAACATTAAGTTTTATACTGAATATCTAAAGATCCTGGTTTATGTTTATGTTTATTAAATTTGTTCATTTTTTTACAAAAGAAACAATACAAGGCAATCTCATAATGATAGTGTACAAAATGTAAAAAAATGAAAGGTGGCAGAAAGAAGAATAAATCTTATTATATCTGCCCCTTATCTCCAACAATCAGATTAAACAACAGTAGTCAAACCATGTAAACAATAATAATCTTCAACCAACTTTTTCCAACAATCAGGTTAAACAATAATATTCTTCAACCAACAGTACAAAATGACTAACTCTTTCTAATTTTCTAACTAATACTAATACAGTACAAAATGACTAACTCTTTCTAGTTTTCTAACTAATACTAATACAGTACAAAATGACTAACACTTTCTAATTTTCTAACTAATACAATACACATTACGTTATTTCACATATATTTTTTTAACATATTTGTTTTGATCATTTTTTTAAATGTAAACATTGACTTGGCATTTTTAACTACATTCTCCAAGCCATTCCATAATCTAATTCCCTGAATTGAGGTAGAACGTCCCTTCAAACTGGTTCTGAATTGTGGTTTTACAAACAACTCTGTTCCCTTAAGATTATAACAACTTTGTCTTTTAACAAAGTGCATTTGGATATTTAAAGGTAATGCATTATTTTGAGCTCTATACATAACTGATAAAATATTATAGTCTACCAAATCATGGAACTTCAGTAATTTTAGTTGATAAAATAATGTACTTGATGGATGACGGTAATGCTTTCTAGTGATAATTCTTACAGCTCTTTTCTGTAATACAAAAATAGGCTTTGTGATTGTTTTACACGCATTCCCCCAAACATCAATACAATAGATTAAGTGTGGAACAATGATTGTGTTATACAACAAATACAGAGCCTTATCATTCAATAGGTCTCTGACTTTGTACAGTACTGCTATCGATTTAGCTATTTTTATTCTTACAGAATTTATGTGTTGTTTCCATGTCAGTTTGTCATCAATGATAACACCCAAAAACTTCACCTCACTCACTCTACAAATCTCAACATCCTCAATTTTGAGTGGAACATCAACAGTTTTCTTTCTATTACCGAATATCATGTAATTAGTTTTCTCTAGATTTAATGATAATTTATTTATTTTAAACCAAGTTTGTATCTTTACAAATTCTGTCTTTATCAATTCTAACATTTGTTCTATATCTTCACCTGAACAGAAAAAAGTGGTATCATCTGCGAAAAGTACACATTTAAGGAGTCCTGACACATTTACCAAGTCATTCACATATAAAATAAAAAGCTTTGGTCCAAGTACAGAACCTTGGGGAACTCCACATGTGATATTACAGAGGTCAGATCTTACATCATTTATTTGTACAAATTGTTTCCTATTTTTTAAGTAGCTAGATACCCACTGTAATGCTGGTCCTCTAATACCATATTTGTTCAGTTTTTCAAGGAGTATTGTGTGATCAATAGTATCGAATGCTTTTTTTAAATCAACAAAGATACTGATACAGTGTTGTTTTTGATCGACAGCAGTAGTTATTTGTTCCATTAATTCCATGAGAGCCATTGATGTAGAGTTTTTTGATCTAAACCCATACTGACTGCTGCTTAGAATATTTTGTTTATCTATAAATTGGTCTAGTCTGTTTACAAATAGTTTTTCAAGAATTTTTGAAAACTGTGGTAACAAGGATATAGGTCTATAATTGTTGAATACACATTTATCACCATTTTTAAAAAGAGGAACGACCTTAGCTACTTTCATATTATCTGGAAAAATTCCTGTTGAAAATGATAAGTTACATATGTATGTGAACGGCTCAATAACATGGCTCATTATGTCCTTTACAAACATCATATCCATGTCCACCCAGTCTTTCGATCTCTTGTCTGTAAGATGTTTTACTACATTCATTATTTCCTCTTTGTTAGTTCCATTTAGGAAAATACTATTTGCACAACCTGTAATTGAGTGGATCATATTTTTATCTACTTTTGGTATCTTAGCTGCAAGGCTTGATCCAACATTCACGAAATATTGATTAAATCCATTTACAATTTCATTTTCATCATGAACTTCATCGTTGTCTTTTACAAAATATTTTGAAATACCAGTTTTTGCTTTATGATTCTTCAGTACACCATTCATTACTCGCCATGTTGCTTTCATATCACCATTAGTTTTATCTAATAATTTACTATAATATTCTTTCTTATGTTTCCTTATAATCCCTACTAATTTATTTTTATACTTTTTATATTTTTCTTCTGCGCTCTGACTTCGCAATTTCAAGAAACATGAATACAAATAATTCTTTTTTTTACATGCATTTCTTAACCCTTTTGTCATCCATGGTTGATCATTCGTATTTCTCTTTGTGTAATTTGTTTGCACACAATTCTTTTCATACAGGGTTTCCAAGATATTCATAAACTCATCATATGCCCTGTTCGCATCATCAACATACACATCATTCCAGTCTTGTTTATCCAGATCCTCTTTCAATTTTTCCAAAACTTTTTTTGATGTGTTTATGATTTTTTTCTTCGTTGTGTCTGCTTTTGTGATTTTTTGATCATTTTTAAAGATTGTGAAAACTGGTAAATGATCACTTAAGTCGGTCGTTAAGATACCACCAATCACATCCCTATTTGTTATATTTGTGAAAATATTATCAATTATTGTGGCACTATGAGTTGTAATTCTTGTTGGCTTTGATATCAATGGATACATATTTAAACTGTACATTGAGTTTATAAATGTGCTTATGTTATTTGAATCTGTTTTATTTCCCATATCAATGTTAAAGTCTCCACACAAGAAAATATTTTTATTAAAACTTTTCTCCATTAGTTCCAAGATTTTATCCGTGAATATTTCTATATTTGCTCCTGGTGATCTATATACACAACTTATTATTATGTTTTTATCGTTTTTGTTTATAATTTCTATTGTTATCATTTCCATAATATTATCAACTATTATTGACATTTCATTATTTAATTTACATTTTATTTCATTATTGACAAATAGTGCGACACCACCACCTCTTTTATTATTTCTGTTCATATGATATAAATCATACCCCTCGATGTGAATATTACTAGTGTTATCATCATTAAGCCATGTCTCTGACAACGCTATTATCGTAAAAGTTCTATTTAATTGTTTTAAGTAATCTGTTATTTTGGATATGTTTGCATTTATACTTCTGCTATTAAAGTGAATAATGGAGAGAACTCCATTTGATATATTGATGTCATTAAACTGCTCTTCATTATAATATTCGCTATCATTTATTACAGGAAAAAAATTTGCATCAATCACATTTTCAACATTATATATTTTAGGTTCTGAGTCTTCGTATGTTGTCATGTTCTAATGTATTTGTTCATTTCACCGTATATTTTATCCATTTTGATTGTGAGTTGTTTCATTGATTTGTAATTTTTCATCTCTTGAATTCATCCAGATCCGTCAGCTCTTTTATCATTTTAGGCCGAGACCCTTCCTTTGCTTTGATAAAGACGTATCCATTTCTAGTCCATGTTGATGCTATTTTTTTTCTTTGTTTTTTAACCACCTTGCTTCTTTTGCAATTTTTCCATTTTTTTTGGTAAGATGTTCATTTATGTAAACGTCTGATCCCTTCAGATTTGTTCTCTTTTGCATAACATAGTTTTTAGTATTCCTGCCAAT
>JBBPBX010098280.1:0-12717 GCA_038048925.1 Garcialebias charrua
TATATATATATTGTATAATCTAGTGCTACTATTTCTGCACGAAGACTAATCAGAGCTTTATCACATTCATACACCGATGGGACACATATTGGAAGCAATGAGAGGTTCAGTGTCTTGCCCAGGGACACTTCAGCATGTGACTGCTGGTGAAATTGAACCCATAACTCTTGCATTAGAGGACGATTGCTCTAAACACTCAGCCACAGCCGCCCAATTAAGAAGAGAGGACTGAAGATCCAGTAGTCCAAAGAAGAAGAGACAAACAATTTTAGTAGAGAGGCAGGAGGGTCTCAGATGAACGTCTCGTCCTTTTTTTCCAGGTTTGACAAGGAGAAAAACATCAGAGGAAACCCCCAGAACATCTTTTTTTTTTTTTGTGTGTATCATTTCTTCCAGTTGTCCTTTCTAAAATGACTGCTTGTTGTTTTACTTCCATCGTGACCTGATGGCAAACGATGAACAAAATGGTGCTAAGAGCCAAGCAGCTAGTTAAACTGTCTTCACTGTACTGCAATGTCTTGTCTTTATAAATGTATGTTTTTATTTTTCAAATTTAAGTGTGAAAAATATTTTAGTTTTGATTTGAATTGCAGTAAGAAATGTGGAGTGAGGGAATTTTATTCTGAATTTTGTTGATAATTAGCCAGAGTTGTTAGATGTTTATCATGAACACATTGACATTGTTACTTGAGTGTTTTATTTTAAAATTGACTGAAGTCTTGTGCATCTATGACAACTTATCAGGGTCGCTCAGAAAAAAATAGTCAAGAGGGGAATTGTTTTGTTTTTGTTTCCAAGTTTCACTATTAAAGTTAAGTTTTGAGACGAAAGCTTAAATGAAAATAGTCCTAGTATTTTAAAAAAGGTCAGTTTTTTCGATTGCTCCCTCTTCAGGGGTCAACACAGTGAGTGAACTCGCATGAAAGAATTGGTCATTTGTTTGACTCCAGATGCCCTTGCTGATGCTTAGAGAACTTTTACTAATTGGCTTTTTATATACAGGTAGTCCCCGACTTACAAGCAAGTTCCGTACCTACGGGCCGTTCGTAAGTCAAAAATTCGTATGTAGGATCACATACCAAAAAAAACATTTTTTTTAAATAAATAAATAGATGTACAGTACTGTACAGTCACCAAGCACTTAGCCTATCCTAACACAGTTTTTAAAGATGAAGGAGTGAGTTGAATTGTCTCCCTTTCACATAAAGGGAGCTAGCTCCCTTTATGTGAATGGAGCCTGCTAGGGAGGAGGGAGACAATTCAACTCACTCCTTAACTGTGTTACAATAGGCTAAGTGCTTGGTAACTGTACAGTACTGTACATGTATTTATTTGTTATATTTTTAAAAAATTAATGAGATGCGCATTCGTAAGTCCGAAACGTAAGTCAAGGACTACCTGTATATGAATGTTTCTGTTCAGTGCCCTGAGATGACTTCTGTTGTGACTTGATGCTATATAAATAAACTGAATTAATGCAACCTGGGCTCGAACCCTCAACCTCAGGATTACTAAACCATGGCACTTACCACCAAGCTACTGCAGCTCCTGGTCATTGTGTTTTAAACATAAAGTGAAAATGGTGGAAATAAAATGGCTTTTCGAGATTTAAATGGGAATCAAACACCAAACTGTCTTTGGCACAGAGGCAGGAAAATGTTCTTTAGGGATTTTAATCTTTAGAAAAGCTTTCAGTAAAAAAAAAATATATATATAATCTAACATGTTTTATAATTTACATCTGGAGTTGTACAATATGACCGAGTATTAGGGTCACACTAAGAAAAAAACAATTATTATGAGAATAAAGTTGTATGACAATAAAGTCATAATATTACTATAATAAAGTCGTAGTATTACCAGAATAAAGTAGAAACAATATGAGAATAAAGTAATAATATTACAAGTTTATTCTCGTAATATTATCAGAACTCCGAGATGAAAAATCATTCTTACAGCTGCAGTAAAATGATGAATGTTGACGTCAGCAGTACAATAGCAAGGGCCCAATGCACTGGGTTGTATGGATTCTTATATCAAACTGAAGCTGTATGACATTGCAGTTAATGGCTGCATTGATGGATTTAGTCATCACATCATGTGGATGAGGTATATTTCACAAACAGTGACCCAAAAGTGATCGCAGATCTACTTCATAAACACAGTGACTCAGTGGAGGCTGTCCACAGCAGGGGCGAGCTAACCCAGGACGCATTACAAGTTTATTCTTGTAATGTTATAACTTTATTCTCGTAATATTATGACTTTATTCTTGTAATATTATGACTTTATCCTTGTAATATTATTACTTTTTTCTCGTATTGTTTTTTTTTCTTAGCGTGGCCCCAATACTCCGTCATAGTACCGTACACAACCTGTCAGTAAGTTCTCAAAATTTCTAGAGTATTTTATTTTTATTTTTGCTGTTGTACATTTTACTGGAGGGCAACAATGTTAGAAACTAATATGATCCAATTCAGAAGACTTAGGAGTGTTTTTAAGTTAGCACTCAGTGTGTTGAGGCTTTTATTGTGAAGGACTGACAGAAATTCTGTGATTTCTGACTAATTCTCCACACCTATGGGTGGTTCAAACAAACGCATCATCATTTTGTAGCAGACTCAGTAAAGTGCATCAATAGCCTTGAGTTAAAATGTTAATTACAAACAGAGTCAGGTTCAGGAGCACCACAAGGTTCACTACTCGTGCTACTTCTTGAGACTAAACATTTTATCTCAACATGTAGCCTCTCTTGACATTTCAACTTCAAACTCTTTAGCCTTAATACTTGGAAACAAAAACAATCCTTATCCTTAAGTTTGTTTTACCTGTATCTGTTATTATATTTGACCAGAAATGTTAACTTTTCTTTTGGTGGATGCAAATATCCTGCATGATGTAAACTTTATATTTAGTGGATTTGTAATAATATATGTCTTTATATTTCATACAAAACTGGTCACATTTTAAACTGTTTTGTTTATCATCACAAGTGTTTGGTGTTTTTTTATTGATTTAGTGCTTTTTGATTGCAAATGTAAATTTATTACTAAAATATTTCTTTAAAATGTTGTGTAATCAACACCAAAGTGATGTGATGTCCACTTCACATTGTAATGTATTTATCCCAACTGTGAAAATGTTTTGTTTAAAAAAAGAACAATTAAAATATGAGACTAAAGTAGTTTTTTAATTCATGGGGGGGGGGATGCTCACCTGTTCATTTCCACAAGCTGTACGTTCAGTTTTAACAGTTAAGAAAACTACATTTAGTTTATTGTCTGAAGCAGTTTCTGTTACTAACCTGCATGTCTAACATGGAGCTGCTCTGCAAACGGCGTGCTGCTGCAGCACTCGCAGTCCGTGCACGTGTGCGTTTGTCTGTCTTGATGTTTAAAGCCATGAACGTTTCGTGCTCGTGTCTGTTCTTTGAAACTAGCATAACTTTATTGCACCAACGCGCCGAGTGCACTTTGTTTTTTTGCACATGTATCAGGTAAGTGTGAAAATGTAAAGCATTAAAATGTTGAATTCAGCGGCACTGCCTTTGCTGTGTTGCCTGGACAGAAGAGTGGTGTCACAGTGATGTCACAGTGATGTCACAGTGATGTCACAGTGATGTCACAATGATGTCACAGTGACATCAGATGAACTCAGGTTTAGGATTGTCGGCATGTTTTCCTGTGTGTGATAAAACTACGGTGGCCCAGATGCAGAGAAGGCTGTTCTGTAAGTCTCTCTGGGGGAGATAGGAGGTACTGCTGCTGATGTGGAAGAGCTGACCTGTCAGTTTACTTGTCCTCCCCCCATCCCCACCTCCCTCCATCTCCAGAGGCCTCTCAGACTCAGATGTTTTACACAGCCTATGAAATGTTTGAAGGACACAGAAAGCGTAAGTCCGCATGGTTTCCTCTCTGCTGGGCTCCGTGGTCGGACCCGTCTCTCCCTCTCTGTTGTGCATGCACTCATCTTCCGCAGCATGGATACACTGGGGGGGCTGCTGATGTCCATGTTCTGTCTCTTGGAGTTACACCACACCACAGTCATTTTAAGCTAATAAAAAGTAAAAACGACTCTGTGGTTTTTTTTTGAGAGTCAGAGCTGTACATGGGCATCAGTGGGTCCCCTGACTCTTTGGGTTCATGGGGTCCATCACTGCAGGAACAGATGCATGTCCTTTCTTATGGGCACCTTTTCCTGAATGTCTTCTTTCCATCTTTGTAAAAGATCACTCTCTCTGTTTTACACTAAATATAGACACTGCTGTAAAAATAGACCTCACAGACTCGAGGCTATAAATAAAAGTTGAGCTTCAGAACAGAGGCAGGTTAAAAGTGCAATATTTTAGGAAATCATTCAAATGAGCACTTGGATGTTTTTTTTTTATGAATTTTCACTTTCAGCAAATGTCATTTCTTCTGCTTTGTCTTCTGTGCTGTCCTTTATCTCTGAAGGAAACACGCTGGGCTTCAAACATCATAACTGTGCTTAATACATCCCAACCTTTACACCGTGTGCCAAGCAGAGCCGTCTCCACACTTTGATTTACAGAAAGGAGTGTGTTAATAACACATGTATTTCATAATGCATTTCCATCTATTGTCAATTAACTGGAAAATTAATTAAATATGAACTATATTGAAAGTTAAAATAAAACATCAAAGTTCACGCTCAAAAATCCAACAATGTTCAGTCAGGTCATCTGGATGGTTTCTTTTTTTGCTGAGACATCGCAGCAAAAAATAAATAAACCGTCCAGATGACCTGACTGAACATTGTTGGAAAAATAAAATACTGAATTGCAAAAGACAGTTTAGTGCAATTAGGCTGTTCTTAGTTTGTAGAACTGAATTAAATCATCTTCACAGCTGTAATATTTGCCTCATCTTGTCAGGTTTTGTGATAAACAACCCAAGGATGCAGACAAAACGAGCTAAAAAGAAACAACGGTGCAATGGACACTCTGGGAACATTCAGGAGACGGACAGAATGAATGGCTGATGACAGACTGAAAACCAGGAGACAAACAAACTAAATCAACAATAACACAAAAACAAAACAATCACAACCATCCAGAAAACACATCTGCTACAAATGGTAAATGGTGCTTATTTATATAGCGCCTTCCAGCCCCCTCTGAGGAGCCCCAAAGCGCTTTACAATACGAGCCATCTACCCATTCATACACACATACATACACCGTTAGTGGTAGCCTGCCTTGTAGGGCGCTATCCAGACCTACCGGGAGCAACTCGGGGTTAAGTGTCTTGCCCAGGGACACAACGACACATGGTGGGCGGATGCGGGACTCGAACCTCCGACCTTCCGATTGGTGGTCGACTGCAGATGATATATTACCAACATTAACACAAAATCTGCTGTCACTCAGATATGAATGGAACGGTGAGCACAAATGTTCTTTTTTCTTTAAAGTAATAGTTCAGACATTTTGAAGTGGGCTTCTTTGGAGAGGCTGTGAAAAACCTGTACTGACAAGCAAATCATGGCTAATCCTAGAAGACCCACTTAGCTGTCATACAACAAAGTTCAACATTTCATAGCAGTTCATGCAAACTTTATTTTATAAACATTTCCACTACCATCAGTTTTGTGCTACATTGTTATTCCAGCAGAAACATATTTACTACAACTACAACTTACTGCTGCTGCTATTTGAGGATGTAAATAGTCATAACATTACAGGTAAATTTTGGTGTATAATAATAAAAAATGACAATGGTGTAAAGGTCTGACACATTAACAGCTATGAAACATGGGAGCTTGCTGCCATTTTAAAATGGCTCCAGTCCATTTGGTCTTGGTTTTGACCACACTCAGACTGGAGTTAACTCATCTGCTCTGTCAGACGATAAGTTTCATCAAACCGAAGTCATCCAAAGAACTGTCAACAACAGGTTGGTTAGTGATTGTTCAGAACCCTACAACTCAATTCCAAATGTCTGAACTATTCCTCTGAAGCCGAGTCTTTAGCAAACAGATCCTCTTTATGTGTCAGCACTTGAAGATTCATTTTCACTTCCTAACATTAGAAGTTGAAATTACACCACTAAACACCTTTAAACTATTTTTTACAACTTTTGTTGCTCTGTGTCACATCTGCCTAGTTTTTGTTAAAGAACAACAAATCATTTTTACTACCTGGAACGGTTATTAACTGAAGAGTCAATGCTCAGATCAGACTAACTGTCCCAGACATGTTCCTTTACACATTCCTCTCTCTTTACTGGAAAAAAATAATAATAATTTGCTCTGCTTCTCTGCGACATTGGGTTAGTTAAAATCAAGCTAAATGATTGAAAACATAATATGCCCAGGGGTAATGCTGATGTCTGCCTCCCTCGCCTCATCTGTTTTGTCTGTGGTGAGCGTCTGGCTGCCACGTTTAAGGGCGGCGACTCTCAGAACGATCAGTTCCCAACGTTTAAAATCATTCCCACAACTTACAATGATACAGTGGTGCTGATGCTACACTGCTGACAAGATATCACTTTCTGCTTTACCTCTACACTGAATCCATCCTGCGTTGTCCTGCTTTATTTCTCTGAGATGTCTCCACATTAGAGCTCTGTTTGACTGCCATGCCTCCTTCTGCAGCTGTGGAGGGGGTCCAGCCCATCGCCACCATCACCCCCTCAGTGCTAAATGTCCAGCAGGGCCATCGAGCTGAGCTTCGCTGCTCAGTGACTGGAAACCCAACGCCATCCATTGAATGGATTGGTACGACCACCCAACGTTTCTGTTTTGTAGTTTCCTGCAGACCTTGTTGAGATATATTCTGTCATTGGGATGAAAACATAGTTTTGTACAAACTAATTTTGTAAAGATCCAAATATAACTCTATGAAAAAATAAATCTGACAAAATGCAAATATGTGATTGTTACAGGAGGCCCTGGGAACAGAATGAGTCCCAGAGCTGTGATAAGAAATGGCATCCTGACTTTCACAGCTGTGGACCTCGCTGATGAGGGAGAGTACACGTGCAAGGCCCTGAACACTCACGGCGAGCACTCAGCACGGGCGTCCATCCATGTCCAAAGTATGCTGTGTGGATATGAGTGGGAGTGTGTGTGTGTGTGTGTTACATGTTGTAGGTTAGACAGCTGTTCTCTCAATCTGCAGCGGTGATGGGTAGAATATAGGATAAAGCAATTCTGTGATGTAACGTAAGCCAACCTGCTGCTTCCTGAAGAACAAGAGAAATGTTATGTGGATGCAAAAGTATTAATTCCTTTAACAATCCTTGTTTTGTTGCCTTAAAGCATTTAAATAGGCTTTATGCCTATTTGTAAGCATTAAATCTTGATAAAATACATATAAACTGAATAATGGACAAGGAGGACTGTAATCAGAGAAGCAACCAAAGACAACTTAAAGGTTTGGGCAGCTCTTCCTCAGAGATGGGAGTTTATAGAGCCCTACCAGCTGCATACTGCACAGAGAGGCCAGGGAAATCCGATGATTAAAGAAAAAGTAAGACAAGAAAGTTCATTCTCAATAGTCAATTGTGCAATGACTCAATAGTGATTCTCAAAAAGTAAGACATTTTCCCAAATAGATGAATCAGATGAGCCTAAACTTTTAACTTTTTGGTCATTGAGGACAATACCATGTCTGCTACAAACCCCAACACCTTTGATCATGCAGGGAACACCCCCTACAGTGAAGCACGGTGGTGGCACCATAATGCTGTGGAGATGTTTTTCATTAGCATGGACTGGGAAACTGGTCAGATTTGAAGAAAACATGGACGGACCAAAATAGAGAGAATTGTTTGAGAAACACGTTTGACGTTTGAGTCTTCCAGAGATTTAAAACTGAGATGGAGGTCCACTGTCCAGCAGGACAATGACCCTAATCTCACTGCTGAAGCAACTCTCCAGTGGTTTAACAGGAAACAGCTAAATGTCCTGGAATGACCCAATGTCCAGACCTCGATCCAAATGACAATCTCTGGTTGGATTGGTACACACAAGTGGCAATGGGTTGAATATACAGTATGTGCTTGGACCACTTTTTCATTTTTCTGTATACAGTAGTCCCTTGATTATCGCATGTATTAGCGATACATGCGATACCCCCCCCCCTGCATGTGATAAGGGAAAAAACGTGAAGTAGGGATACAGTAGTTCAAGTTCAAGTAAACTTTATTGTCATTACCATCTCGTGGTACATGACATGAGAAGGAACAAAATGATGTACACAAGTAGTAGTAGGTAGTAGTTAATTTTAGTACTTATATACAGGTATATATAATAATAATAATAATAATGAATTTAATTTGTAACACACTTTTCATTAACAAAAATCTCAAAGTGCTACAAAGTGCGACTAAAATCAAAACAAGTGATAAAATCAAGTAAAATCAATGTCAAACGACTCCAAACGTTGTGTGTGTTCAAGTTTCTGGTGGCAAACCGAGACGCCAGTGGAAGATGTTGACAATTAAAGAGAATGGTCTAGCACCTTTTTATCTTATCAATCAATATATTAGCATTTTCAACGCTTCCCACACTCTTGCAATGTTCCTAACACTTTTCTAAACTCTCAAACCTTTAAAAAATATTAATCTAAATGGGTATTCACCAGAGAAGATGAAGAGATTGAGAAGAAGAATTAGCTGTCTGGTGATTATGATGATGAAGGTGATGAAGATGAGATGAAACTGGGTGCTTTGGCTTCGTCCTTCATAATAAAAGTGGGAGATGACGTCCATTTCCAGAACAGGCCCGTCTCATCCATGTTAAAACTTTGTTCAGACCTGTAGACCCGCTCGGTGATCAGATCTTTGAACGTCGTGTTAACAAACTCCTCCACTCCTGCTGTATCAGCGGACGCAGCTTCTCCAAGCAGAGAAACCCTTTAATCCAAATCGTTTTTATCCAAAGTGATGGGTTTTTTTCTGCACTTATTTATCCACATGACTACTGCAGCTTCCATCTTAACAATCGTGCTATAGGTGACCGGCAACATCCGCGTACAGTAGGTACGAGGATCTTGATGTTTGTCCAGAAGTTCCACTTCCTCGGCTGTGAAGGTGGAACAGCTGAAGTGGGCGGCTGTGGCTGAGTGGTTAGAACAGTCATCCTCCAATGCAAGAGTTGGGGGTTTGATTCCACCAGCAGTTACATGTTGAAGTGTCCCTGGAAAAGAACCCCTCATTGCCTCCGATGTGTGTCCCATTGGTGTATGAATGTGATAAAGAGTATCTCGATAAGATAGAAAGGTGCTAGACCATTCTCTTTGTCAACATCTTCCACTGGCGTCTCGGTTTGCCGCCAGAAACTTGAACACACAGAACGTTTGGAGCCGTCTGGTTGAAAAAGAGCGCAGGTAAACAAATCGCCTGCTACTGTAACAACCAATCAGCAGCCGGGTTAAACAGAGCTGATGGTTACTGAGCCAATCAGCAGCTGGGTTACTAAGCATTTTGGTAAAAAAATATTTCTGGCGTTTTGGTTCACCACTAGAAATTTTTGAACGCACAGAACGTTCAGAAACCACAACATGATTAATGTCCAGTTGAAAAAGAGGGCAGGTAAACAGACATAGACATCTTGTGCTATAACAACCGATCAGTGCCCGGGTCACGTAGCACAACACTGTTTCTTAAAGAGACATGTCCTCACATGATTTACAATTTCTTTAGAGTCTTATGTTTGTAAAGTTGAATAAAAAAAAAAAAAAACTTTTCCATCTGACATGAATACATATTGAGTTTTTATTTTATTTTATTATTTTTTACATTTTTGGGCTCTATTGGCCTTTATTGTAGAGGATGAGGGCGAAACAGGGTAGAGAGAGGGGAGAGACACTGCAGAGAAATAGCTCGTCGGGTCTGGGACGTGAACCCGCGACGCCTGCAGAGAGGCCCAGCCTCAGAACATGTGCCGCGCGCTTATCCCCCACACCAAAGTGGCGGCACATATTGAATTTTAAAAGGCTGGTTCAGCAGTCATGAATTTGCTTTGCAAAAATATTATTTGGCAGAAAACAGTGCTCAGAGTAACTACAGTTACAGCACAACATTGATTTGAGGGAAATGTAGTCCGTCTGAGAGGCGATTACAGTACAGTGGAGGCTGAATGAAAGAAAACTACAAAATGGCAGCGCCTGTCCAAATTATTATTTTTTTGTCATTAACCTTTTCACAACCACATGAGTTCTGTACAGTGATATTACTGTACACTCCATAATCTTGTGTAAAACAAAAGTGCAATATTTTTGGACGTCCACAAAAGTCGAACTGTGAAGTAGCGAGGGACTACTGTACATATTTTTGGTCTGTAGAATAGTTTTTTAACTCCTGTTTAACTTTAGTAATTTGTAGGTTTGTATGCAGATCATTATTGTGGGAGTGGTGGCACAGAGGTTAAGAAGGTGCGCTTGTGATCGGAAGGTCGCCGGTTCAAGCCCCGGTACCGACAACATCAAAGATGTGGGTGGGATAAGTGAAGCGGTCACAATTGTCTCCACCCTCATCTTCCCCACTCTGGGCCCTTGAGCAAGGCCCTTAACCCACACTATCTGCTCCCCCGGGAACCCTAGATATCAGCTCTCTGCTCCACACAGAGGGTTGTGGTTGCTCGGTGGTCTGTGGTTGTGTCAGGAAGGGCATCCGGCGTAAAAACTGCCAAATCTTCGTGCGACCAGTTCGCTGTGGCGACCCCTAACGCAGGGAAAAAAGCCGAAAGAAGAAGAAGTATGCAGATCATTATTCATAGTGAAATAAAAATGTATATGTCCAGGTTGTAAAACGCCAAAAAGTGTGAAGACACCGTATCATTTTTAGGTTGATAACAATTTTTTTTAATAAAATCTGACAAGCCCTGTCAACTGGAGTTATTGTGGTGATAAATGGTCACATTGCCTTTTTTCTGGGTTTAGAATCGAACCCCAGCGGCCTCGGCACCGTACCCCAAGTCCAAGTGAGTCCTCAAAATGCTGAAATTCACGAAGGCGAAACGTTGAGGTTGTACTGCAGAGCGTCTGGCTCGCCTACACCAAAACTCACCTGGGTGAAAAATGGAGGTCACAGAGACCGGACGGTTTTGTTTAGAAAGTCAGAAGACAGTAATCCGTTGTTTTTCATGAAAGGGCTCCAGCTTGCTGTGTCTTTTCCTAAACAAATCTCTCTCTGCTGCTGGCTGTAACCTTGGGTCTGATAAGGCAAGTGAACTCCTCTCTAAGTCTCTTTTTAAGTTCTAACGTTGCTGAAACGCTTCAGAGTTTGGAAGGAACGAGAAAGTTCCTGAAGAGTTTGCTGGGAGCTTCGAAAGAGATGTGAACCTTCCCAAAGGGCTGTGGTACGCTTGGTCAAGAGCTAACGACCTTCGTCATCCAGCTGGGACTGATAACTTGCTGTTATGAGTCCACTTCGAATGAGCGTAAGCTCAAACTTTGTTATTCCTTCCTGGAATAATTTATCTTGAGCCAAAAAACCAGGGTTTGTCCAGTGTCTTTGGTATTTAATTGGACTTTTTCAGGATTTTGACCATTTACCTTTTGTTTGTCTCCTCCCTCCTTTTTTTTTGATCCTGTCCTGTCCTGCCATTTGTTCAGGCCATTCCCTCTCACGGTTTCCATCAGTTTAAAAGCAACAGTCTCGGTGTGTTACAGAGACGTATTGAGGAGCTGCAGGTCTGTCCATCTGTCTGTCTGTCCTGTCACATAGTTCACATCCATCTAACCTCGTCTTTACATCCTGTCCACTAAGTGCATGTCCAACTGTGTCCTTGATTCACGCTTTGTGAGTTGCGTTCACGTCCCACAGCTGCTCACTCAGTCCAAACACCGCACGCAGGGTCTGGTGGACCTCCTGTTGTCGTGTTAATGTAGGTGTTTCATAGGGTCTCGTGTTGTGCTGTCCACATCAAACATCCTCGTTTCGCTCCCAGATGAACCCCATCTGATTCCACAGCACTAAGTATACAGTAGGTGCTGCAGGTACTTTTGACATGTTTGGCGCCGCCCTCTGTCCCTTTGCCCTGGAGGGCTTTTGTCTGGCCTCTGCGCCGTCCTTCTCGGCTCGACCAAAGCTTCAGGGCCTGTTTAGTTCTGCGTCAGGGAGCCGCTGCGTTGTGTCAGCCTTTCCCAGTGGGAGCCGGGCTCTGCCGTGCGACCACGCAGAAATTCTGTATGCTCTAGCAAAGGGCTTGCTTTGAAAACTCGTCAATGGGTTCAGACTCGCACCGAGGCGCAGCCCGCCTTGATCACAGCTCGGTTTAGCGTCCCTCATGGTTGAGCGGGCTGCAGCTAAGCAGCTTTGTCCGCGGATGCCCCAACACCCCCCTCCCTTTGCTCCCCTAACCTCCGATACAGTAATCCATCCACAGAACGTCCTTGTTCTCTTTTTCTCTAAAGCGTTTTAAGCTTTCATTCAAAACCATTTTGACTTGCATTTGAGGACACTCGCAATGGGCACGACTGGTTTAGTGCTGGAAGGTCAAGAAAGAAAATAAGGTTGATTCAGGTTTTTGTGTCGGACACTTGGTGTGGATATTTCCACTTTAATGGAGGTCATCACCTGTTAGGAACCATGCCCAGACTTTAACTTTACAATTAAAGGGATTATCTGGCCAGTTTAAAGGACTGAACAAATTATGAACAAATAATATCTTATCTGTTGTAAATAGCTCTTTAAATGACCTCCTTTTAGAGAGATGGGGTCCGAGTTTGACCGTACTGATGAGCTAATG